>CM054120.1:16434575-16520493 GCA_028673005.1 Tanypteryx hageni | reverse complement strand
AAGGGGAGGAGGAAGGGGGAGAAGGAAGGGGGAGAAGGAAGGGGGAGAAGGAAGGGGGAGAAGGAAGGGGGAGAAGGGGAGAAGAAGGGGGAGAAGAAAGGGGGAGAAGAAAGGGGGAGAAGAAAGGGGGAGAAGGAAGGGGAGAAGGATGGGGAAATAGTATGGGGGAAATAGTATGGGGGAAATAGGATGGGGGAAATAGGATGGGGAAATATGATGGGGGAAAATGGAAGGGGGAGAAGGAAGGGGGAAGAGGAAGGGGAAGAGGAAGGGGGAGGAGGAAGGGGGAGAAGGAAGGGGGAGAAGGAAGGGGGAGAAGGAAGGGGGAGAAGGGGGAGAAGGAAGGGGGAGAAGGAAGGGGAAGAAGGGAAGGGGAGAAGGATGGGGGAGAAGGATGGGGGAGAAGGATGGGGAAGAAGGAAGGGGGAGCGAAATGATAGAGTAGGGTAGGAGGGAATCGGGGGTGAGAGGTGGGGGGGGGGTGAAGGGAGAAAGAGAGATGGGTTGAAGGAGTATAGTCTCGGCCACAGGTGAGGCTTCCCTCTTCCTCGACGTTTCCAGGTGACGAGGCGCTTTACCCTCGTCGGAGGGATCGTCGTCCGCCGCCGGGCCCACTTTTATCTCCTTTGGGAGTTTGCCAATCGAGGGTCGCGACCGCGTAGAGAATGGGGGTGGGGGAGTGGGTGGGGGGAGTGGGTGGGGGGGGGAGTGGGTGGGGGGAGTGGGTGGGGGGGAGTGGGTGGGGGGGGAGTAAGTGGAGGGGGGCAAGGGGGATAATGATCCTCGCCCCGCACGGGAGCGGTCCTCTTGGGAAGGCGTGCGTAGAGTGGCACGCGTTTCTGCCAAGGACGCGAGATAAAGCACGCGAACCGACGCTCCATTTCAAATTCGTCCGCTCGATATTGTACTTCGCGATTTTCTTTAAGCCTCGCAACCTTTCCGATCGACAAATTTCACGCAATTGGTAGTTCTAATTTCCTTGTCGTGAATTCCGTATTCCATCTCCGGGTTTTCTTCATTATCATGAAATGGACTAGGTCTAGCGAATTCATTCTCGGCTATACCGTCAAGTTTACGTACAAACGATGAAAACCTTCACGAGCTTATCGACTCGGAAAGTTCATCGGTAATGATCGTTAGATATTTTTACTCGATGTATGTTTACGCGAAAAACGGAATCAAAGGCCATAGCAAAAGATCGGCACGACAGGCCGCTACCAAAATTATTGTTTTCGACATGCCAAACGCGCAGGGATGCCGGAGCGTTAAGTATTATAACTAAGGTTGTTTCCACGTCGACATTGGGAACGAGTGTGAGTGAGTGCGGCTCCTTCCCGCCAACTCCCCCGCACAATTTCGCACACGCGCCCTTTGCAGTTCCTTTCCATCCGATGACTCATTTTCCGAGTTTAGTGTAGCGGGAGACGTATTTGGATTCTCGGTGCGAATCACTAGCGCATCGCAGCAGAAACCGTGCGCGAAGACACTGCTCTTGCCGCCGACGCCCCCATTAATCCAACGGTGAGTTAAATGCATTTCTCCGTCGGTTACTATACTGCGCGGTCACGCAAATTTCACGCTCTGCCGCGTTACTTCCATCACCTCGAGATTTATGGCCCGAATAGCGAGTCAAGTTGTGAAATTTGGATGATCAAATCAAGGAGGAACCTCTGCTCTGAAATACTAAATTCATAAAAATTATTAAATAATAACATATTATTGATTTTAGCGGAATTGCGGATGTAGTTATTTAATTTTGAGATATAATCTATTCCAGCTGATATTTTAAGCATGTAAATAATTTAAAACATCGTTTTACGGTGTATATGAAAATAGTTTTCATTTGAACGAGAATATATAATTTTATTAAAAGTTGCTTTAAAAATGAAACCAAAAGGAATTTATGATTTTATAAATAAATTTAAAGTTATTTTGATTTATACAATATCAATAAAATAAACATTAAAGAAAAACTTTAGACGAAATAATTCTAGATATATTAATCCGTACATTTGGCATCAGTGCCGGATGGCTAATGGTGTTTGTTGAGGTTATTCTTTGTATCCACTCGACTTGTTCCGAATAATTTCCAGTAAACACAGTTTACTTGTATTTGTGGATAATTTTCCTTTATAGTTATATAGTTCTTTCACTTAAGAAAGTTTAATTCTTCGATATCGTTGTGATTTTTCTATCTATGTAATGGATAATCCACCACGTTTTCGAGGTAAATTTACTAAAGAATCCAAAGCCAAAAGCTTGGCAAACCTAAAGACTGGACATTTGCCTGATAATTATACTTGCGTTGTTGATGGAAGTAGAATAGTAGATATAAATTTTTTGGCTCAACAACTGGTCTGTACAGCATGTGCAAATGTTCTCTCGCTTATGGATATTGTTCAAGAAACTCGTTCTGAGCTAGCTTGCAAGTGGTCTATCCAATGTAAAAATTGCAGTTTTCGAAGATTTGTTTTTTCATCAAAACGTAGACTGAATCAACATACCCATCGACCAAATTATGATGTCAATTTGAAGGCTGCTATAGGTAAGAGATCTATTTATTCATTGTTTTGTACAATGTAATTAAAATAAATATTAGTTTAATAATAATTTTATATTTTGTAATAGGTATGATAGATGCAGGAATGGGTGCTACCCATGTAAATGCATTTCTGACATGTCTTAACATTCCTAAAGTCGAGGAATCTCTCTTGAAAAGATGCGAGAGAACAGTTGGACCAAATATTGAAATAGTGGCTAATATTAGCTGCATTGAAGCTGCC
Organism: Tanypteryx hageni; assembly: GCA_028673005.1. Taxonomy (NCBI): domain Eukaryota; kingdom Metazoa; phylum Arthropoda; class Insecta; order Odonata; family Petaluridae; genus Tanypteryx; species Tanypteryx hageni. The sequence continues at coordinate 16,517,710 of CM054120.1, read as the reverse complement.
TTACTTGAAAGCAAATGGAAACAAGATGGATTTGCAGGTAAATTTGTATTGTCTTTTTAAGATAACCAATAAAACATCTTCAATTTGAGTAAAATTTCATAATTCACTAACTAATTAAATACATTTTCATTTGGATGCTTCCAAAGAAACTGATGGAGATGATGAGTCAAAGGACCACACCAATAATGTGCTTCAAGAAAAGTTAGTTAATAGATATGAAGTGTACCCTTAATTTTATGATTGGATGTTTATATAGACCGTTTTAAAACTGAAAAATGTTTTTAAAAATATATTTTACATTTTCTTTTCATCATAGTGTCCCCAGTGGAAACATTTCCTTAAATGAAGAGGTATCAATAGTGGCATGCTATGATATGGGGTGGCAAAAGAGAGGAAATGGAAGAAGCTACTCAAGCTTGACTGGACATGGTTCTTTAATAGGAGAACAAACAAAAAAATAATTGCTTTTGGTACCCACAATATCAGTTGCAAAGCATGCTCCTATGGCAATGATGAACATGATTGTCATCGAAACTGGTCAGGAAGTGAAAAAGGAATGGAACCAGACTTGGCTGTAGAGTTATTTGCTCATAGCACTCCACTGAAGGCCGAATATGTCAATGTAGGAACATTGGTAGGTGATGATGATTCATCAACAATAGCAAAATTGAGAAGTGAGGTTGGTAATTTAAAAAATTTTCTGACTTAAACCATGCAAAAAAAATTTGGGTAATTTACTTTACAAGATTCAAAAGAGCCACAGCATACTTACACCAAAAATTATAAAATATTTTCAGAGATGTTTTGGATATGCTTTGCAACAAAACAAAGGTAAGCCAGATGAACTTAGAAAAGCATTGAAAACTATTGTTCCTCATGCATTTGATATCCATAAAGGTTGTGGGTCATGGTGTGGATATTCCAAAGATCCTGTAGGTTACCATCATAGGGGGCTTCCTAAGGGTTTGGAAGGAGATATTTTATTTTCAAAGCTGCAAGATGTTTTGACTAAGTTAGCTAATAATGCTGAATGCTTGGCTCCCTGTAGTTCTACACAAGCCAATGAATCTTTTAATGCAATTATTGCTAGCAAAGCCCCCAAATCAAGGCATTATGGCTCATCGGAATCCAATGATTTTAGGGTAGCTAAAGCTGTCTGCCAAAAGAATGTAGGTGTAAACTATGTAGCCAATGTAAAAGAAAGTCTTTTAATTTCCCCAGGATCTCATACCCTACAATACAAAGAAAAACTGAGCAACCTAAGGAAGTTAAAGCAACATAAGAGAAATTCTCTAACTTTTAAAAGGAGAAGACTCTTTAAAACCTTGAGAGAGAATAGTCAAACAAAGATTAGAGAAGCAAGGGAGGGGACCACATACAGTAGTGGAATGTCTCTAAATTTAAATCCTCTTAATTCACCATCTTATGCTAAAAAAGAAGCCTGTAGATTATTCTTGAATTTCTTAAAATCAGACCAAAAAGTTTTACTTGTTGGCCATAATGTACAATTTGATGCCAGGATGACAATTGCTGCAATTAAAGATTGCCAGATGATGAGTGATTTTGAAAATGTTGTAATGGGATTTGCAGACACTTACCCATTATTCAAGACTTTACTTCCTGGGAGAAAGTCTTACACACAGGAAAGTATTTTAAAAGACTGTTTAAGTGAATCGTTTTTAAAAGTAGGTCATAATGCTCATGCAGATGCCTCTAATTTGAAATATTTGTGTGAAAAGATGGATTAGAATGGCTACATTGAACCCATTAAAAGAAATGGGGGTGTCACAATACATGATTGGGCGAATATCAGACAATGGCTTGAATATGCAAGACTTGGTGGAAACATACAAAACATCAGGCAAAGAAGGAATAAAGGCATTGTTTAATGTTAGAAGAGTTACAAAAAATAATGTAATAGTTACAAGAATTTGTAACTCAATTGAAAAAATTTAATAAAAAATCATATGCTGAAATTCTAAATTGTCTCATTTATTTAATATATGTTGAAAATAATAAATTTGAGATATTTTCTATTGTTCACTTATTTGCTTCCAAAGAATTTGATAAATATGTGATGTGAAAGATATCCAGCTATATTGTTAGTGTTAGAGAATTGAATTTCTAAAATGGCCCATACACATTTGTTGTGTGATGGTTGGACAATATGGCAATTCGACAACCAGGTTGTATAGTGTATGGGCTAGTTGATCAACAGCTGATGGTTGGTTGGATGTGCTTGCAGTTCAACTTCAATCAGTTGACAACAGATTGAGATTTGTGTGAGCTTGTTGAATAACAGTTGTACCAATTCTGTTTCAGTCATAGTTAAGTAATGGTGTACTGCACACATTTCCTTTACTTATCTTTAAATAATCCTTTTTAAGTACTACATTATATAGAGCCAAACAATTTTCTGGAATATTACTTGAGGAGAAATCGCCCCTCTAAATTTTTAATTCTCCCTTCAGCCAAAAAATTTAAAGTAACCACTAAACGTTTTCAACAGAAATGGAGTCCCTCATGAATGTATTTTGCTTTTTATGATTGGAGCTACTGACTTCAATAATTAATACAATATTCGTCCATCCTTAGGAAATTTTTGTAGTCAATCGGCTGATTTTGTTTTACTTCGCGCAATAGATTCATATGTGTATATTTTTCACGATCTACACCATCGTTTAGACCATTTTCTTTTTTGCAATAATCTCTATCGTCATCCATGACCAACATAACATCGAATGTCGCCAATAATTTTTGTTTTCGAACTGCGCGTGACATGTTCGTTTAGCTGCTTTGTCCAACTAAATCATTTTCAGGATTGAAGAGAAATCGAATTAATGTATGTGCTTGTTGTTAACAGATAGTCAACCGATTGTCAACAAGTTGTACCGTATATGGCACACTTTATGAAATACTGTCGATTAAAATTTCCCGGGAACTTCCTTCACAGCGTTGCCAAATTTTTACAGTAATGGCTACCGAATGATAGAAAAAACGAGTACATCGGTATTTAAACCTAATTTTCTCTCGAAATAATGCGGTAACCTATCTTGAAAAAAATATATATTTTTTATTAATCTTTAAAGCACATTATATCAGTTTTTAGTGTATTTCACTCGGGCCGATTTTTAGAAAAAAAATCATAAGTGAATGCATCCCAATGAACGTCCATTTACGGCAATGATTTCAGTCGCGGAACCAACTCATTTTTTAATTGAAATATCTCGCTTTTGAGTCCGGTGACACCATATAATTTTTACACCACTTGAAAGAGAAAGTATTAAACTATAACATACATAAACTTCAATATAATTCATCGGAGAAGGCTGAAATAGAGGTTCCTCCTTAAACAACGAATATTATATTTATAACCGTTTTTCTAACTGGAACTGAAACGTCGGATTCTGAAGGTATCTTTGTCGGAAAAGAGGGAGACCTGTCCCATCCGGGCCCCACAATCGCGCCTCCCCATCTTCCTCGGAGGAGTGTTTCTCCTCCTCCCGCCCCATTCGATACTTCTAGATCCGCCCCTCTCGAGGATTTCTTCGTGGGCAGCATCTTGTACTTATAATTGCCATCTCGCCTGTGGTAAGTCGTCACGAACATGTCTCGCAGATTTGCGAACCTATCACTATTCCACCGTGGACACACTTAACCTGGGAAGGGTACAATGGGGCACTGAATACCCCACGGATTTATATTTTGTGTGAGAGATGGTTATACATATTAATTTGTCACTTTTAGAGTTCCTTTAGGGTCATTTAAAAATGATGATGATAATTTTTTTGTTATCGCTAAGTTTTTGTGCTTTCTGTAGTGTCTTTGGGGCACTGAATACCCCACTGTACCGGAATCGTATGTTTTTTTCGAACCTGTTTCAGTGAACTTTATTATTCACCGTAATTTCCAAATCCGACGCAAACTATAACTCCACCGATCTGATTAGTACAAAATGCAACATTGAGACATGTTTTAATACATCGCATCGATCTTAAAACTTTTGTCACGGATGCCGATGTAGCTGTTTTCCTCTCGGAGTGGACAAACTAGAAGATGGCCTCTTGCTATCTGTTATGGGTTGTTAAATGCTGCAGCTATCAATGCATTTGTTATTTTGTCACACAATAATGGCATGGAAGGCAAATCTAAGCTGTCTAGGGATTCTTTCTTGATGAACTTGGGAGAAGCTATGATCATGCCCCACCTCCAAATTACAACTTTGAGAACTTCCCTTCGTAAGTCCATAGCTTCACAACTTCGACTGCAATCAATTTGGAGTCAAGGAGTGGTAGATGCCAGCTATGCGACCGCAGCAACCACTGCAAAACTACAGCACGCTGCAAGAGCTGTCAGGAGTTAACTTGGCGGAATAATTCGGATATAATTTGCAAAAAATGTGTTAAATAATTTCAAAAACAGCTCCTTATAACATTTTTGTTTATAAATAAAAAATAAAAATTTGTTCGCTAACAGTTATTTGCTAAATAAATATTTTCTTCACGGGGTACTCAGTGTACCTGAATAAGGTGCCAAAACCTAGTGTACCTTACCAGGGTTAAACGCATTCATTACTAGACGAGTCATTATGGGAAATATCACGCAACACCGTGTTTCCCACTAATAAGCTTAATTTGTAATCCTGCAATCGATGGAGATAAAGGTAAACGTTACTGTTTCAAGGAGCATAACATCCGTCTTAAGATCAATGCAGGATGGCTGCAAAATGAAATCAAATTTAAAAGTAGAACTTTCAAAGGAAGAAATTGACCGTGGTAAATTCTTAAATTTTCCTCGAATATCTTTGGCCTAATGACGCAAGTTTCACTTCGAGAAAATGGCTTTCAAAACGCCGAAACGAAAGTTTTTCAGAGAAATTCAAACACGAACGAAAATCATAATTGTTATAAGAGTCTTCACATTTTCCCCCTTCGAAATCCCACTCCGATATCATAATTCTAAAATATTTTTAAATTAAAAAAAAAACTTGGCACGACGAATTTTAGATTAACCATGTAAATTAAATGGAGAAAGAACTCGCCTGGAATCGAACTCGGGACCTGTAAATTCGGAATATAAATTATGACTTAGTCTCAGAGAGCACTAGACTTATGGAAATCGGCCCATTAATGAAGAAGATGGGGGAACACACACGGCCAGCGACTACTTTCCATTTTTTGGCTAAAAATCGGCGAAAGCAAACTGCGCAAACTCTCAAAACATCACCCCGCTAGCTTATGTATGTAAAATGTCCCTAGTTGTACGGAAAGTTTGGTGGTAGCTGAGCGTAAAACTCGGAATATTGTCGATGTACGCTTTATAATAATTTTTAAACATACGGTTTATACATATTTATGACAACAAGCTCTGGATAAATTTAAATCAAAATATTTTCGAGTAAATCGACATTTTCTGAAAATCGACTAGAATGGACTATTCTAAATTACTTGTTATTCCATACGCTACTCTACTCTGAATAAACATGAAGTTTCATTCGACTCTTTTGAATCGTTCACCTGCTAGAACGGCACACACGACCGACAACAGACCAACGGAATTGCAGAAAACACCTTTTCGGACTTCGGGGAGCATAAAACGTCCATATTCATTAAAATCTGTCGAAACTTTTCAGAATTAAAACTTTTTAATTTCTCTATATATTCCGTACATAGGTAAGTAAAATTTTCCATTCAACAAGATCTTGAGTATCAGGAATTTGAGTTATTTGGTTTTGACTGATAGCGAATCTTAAATTTTACATAAAAAATCATCTCCCATTCTCCCAGAAATCATTCGCGCGGAAAATTTTAAGTTTTCCTATACAGTAAAACGTGGGAAATAATGAGTGAGTGCAATAAATTTTACATGCGAGTCAAGGGATAAGAAATCAACGTCTTACCACGGTCAAATTCCTCAATTAACGCCAAATTACGTTTCAATCTCGCTGCTTAATACCTGCATATGTCAAAGATTAACTCTCAAAATGAGTAAAATAAATTACGTAAGGGTGTTTCTATCAAATGCTTTGTTAAATTATTCCATTAGCTGCGCATCAAATTACGTCATTATGATCCTTATAAAGATGGTTTTGGTCGATTTTGATCAAGAAAAATTACGTCACAGGTTTATTTCACACACACTTCTCAAATGGATTTTTAAATCATTTCACTTTCTCGGAGTGTATAACACCTATAATTAGAATCGCAGCGAAACATTAGCTGCTATTAATAATAAATAGCTACTAAATATTTTTGTAACTCTAAATGAGTTTTTTAATCAGTTCAAAAGGCATAGCTGTTTATTTTCTGTGCCGTACAAACTACGGATGCACTTTCATTTTGTTCCTCAAGAGAATTTTTCTAATAAAAACGCATACTTAAGAGTCCTAAACTAAATGGCTACCTCGTTACTGGCATTCATCGGAATAGGAAAACTTTGCTCATAAGGACAGTCATTAGAATGCGTGCGATTCTTTATGTGCAATGTATCGCATTTCGTAGCGTATCATCTCTACCGCTGCCAACAAAACGTTGCGGATGCTAAATATTGCAGCCATTAGCGACGGCGGAGGAAGGAGTGGGCGTCCTTATGGGACACGGAGCTCGCGCGTTGCGTAAAATCCTTTAAACCCTTTCTGCAGATCGAACTTTGGAGATGTAACATATTATTTGCAAACATCTAAAATTTATGCGGCATATATGAAGATATTTAGTATCCATTCGTTTATAGTTTTTAGCACGTTTGTGAACGCGCTTATCTTTTCTCTCGGTCAGTCTGTACAATCAATGGAATTAAAATAGCAAGTAAACTGTAAGAGATACAAGACTTAGGTCTGCAGAGTGCATGTTATCTACGATGAAATTTTTAGGAGAAATCGGGGGCCGCGTATGGAGTGGGAGGGAGAAGAAGTGGGAGGCGGAGAGGGAGGGGGAGAAGTGGGATGGGGAGGAGAGGGAGAGGTGAGGAGATGTGAGGAGAGGGAGATGTGAGGAGAGGGAGATGTGAGGAGAGGGAGATGTGAGGAGAGGGAGAGGTGAGGAGAGGGAGAGGTGAGGAGAGGGAGAGGTGAGGAGAGGGAGAGGTGAGGGGAGAGAGAGGTGAGGAGAGAGAGAGAGAGAGAGGGAGATGAGGAGAGAGAGAGAGAGGTGAGGAGAGAGAGAGAGAGGGAGATGAGGAGAGAGAGAGAGGTGAGAAGAGAGAGGGGGCGAGGAGAGAGAGGGGGTGAGAGAGAGGGGACGAGGAGAGAGAGGGGGTGAGAGAGAGGGGACGAGGAGAGAGAGGGGGTGAGAGAGAGGGGGCGAGGAGAGAGAGGGGGTGAGAGAGAGGGGACGAGAAGAGAGAGGGGGTGAGAGAGAGAGGGGGTGAGAGAGAGAGAGGGGGTGAGAGAGAGGGGGCGAGGAGAGAAAGGAGGCGAGGAGAGAAAGGAGGCGAGGAGAGAGAGGGGGTGAGAGAGAGGAGGTGAGGAGAGGGAGGATGTGAAGAGAGAGAGGGTGATGAGAGCGAGGGGCTAAGGAGAGGGAGAGGAGGGGGTGAGGAGAGAGGGGGTGAGGAGAGAGGGGGTGAGGAGAGAGGGGGCGAGGAGAGGGAGGGGGCGAGGAGAGGGAGGGGGCGAGGAGAGGGAGGGGGCGAGGAGAGGGAGGGGGCGAGGAGAGGGAGGGGGCGAGGAGAGGGAGGGGGCGAGGAGAGGGAGGGGGCGAGGAGAGGGAGGGGGCGAGGAGAGGGAGGGGTGAGGGGAGGGAGTGTGTGAGGAGAGGGAGGGGTGAGGAGAGGGAGGGGTGAGGAGAGGGAAAGGGGCGAGGAGTGGGTGGTGGAGGAGGGGTCCAAAATTTTGAAATTAAGATTTAGCAAATTATTATAGATAGAAATTTATCTTTTTCAATATTTGTGACCTTTAATGCCATTTACAACATCTGAGGTGTGAGAAAGGCCCTTTTTGGTAGGGTATTATGCTCATATCATAAGCTAATTGTCAATAGATTAGAAACCTAACATGTGTAAGAGTATGAATATACTTTTTTTATCAAATATTGCGTAAGTTACTTTGTCATACAATTATATTACTATGTTTATAGAGAATGTTAGTTTACAATTCTAACTATAACTCAATAAATAAAACCCGCTTTTTCATATTGCGTCAGCATATGAAACTCCCATTTTTAGTGCTTTTCGTCTTTGCTGAAAAGGATTATTATCTTCCTGATGTCCGCCCGTCCGCATATATCAAGGAAGAATTGGCTGAACCGATTTCAACCACATTTGGGACAGAATGTTCACATAAATAATGACCAAAATGACATTTGGACCGGATCAGCCAAACAGGGGCGACAAAATTACAAATTAAACTTTTAGTAATTATGGATTTGGAAGGAATTGAGTGAAAGGATTTCAACTAAATTTTGTATATAAGATTTGTACAATATAACCTAATGAAATAAAGATGTTTAAAGCGGAGCTAGAAAGCAAAGCTACCACAGTAAAAGGTAAAAAATATTATTTTAGTAAATAATATAATGAACTCCTGATGCTATTTTCTGATTTCAAAGCAAACACATTAATATACGATTATAGTACGGCGAATTTGACGAAAAGCATTGCTGTACCACGGGAAACCCGTGTTTAAATTCTTTTATCTTCGATATAGTTTTGTAACATCCATCGCATAATAATGAGGACTCTTAAGTTTTTAAAGAAGCAAATTAAAAGAAGTGAAAATGATGACGGCGAGAGAAGTGCATTGTACGAGACCTATGCGAGAAATTCTGATAGTTGTAACTTGTAATTTCTCAAAACTCACAAAAACCAAAAGGAACTGTGGTGTCTAGAAATACTTTCAGATTTCCCTTTAGTCTTGAATATCTGAAGTCGGGAAAGGTCTCAAAACTCGAGTCCTATGGGATTTATTATTTTCCAAGTATCTACCAAGAAAATTCCCACTAGTGGAAACTGATTCTCAGGACTAACACCACAAAAAGAGCTCACGCACAGCACCTGAGAAGTTGAACATCCATGCGCAGTCGGTAGTAACTTATAAACTTTCTAAGATTACACTCTTCCAATTTCTTAAAAACTTTTGAAGTGAACATTAACCTGTGATGAAATATTTTTGTTATCTATATCTACTAAAACTATCTTTATGAGGAACATAAATACGTTATTTGTTGCAACAAGTCAGTATATCGGAACATTTTATATAAATTATGCATAACTCCGAGCTAACATACATAGCATATGCCCTCAAGTATTTATTGACGCAAGGAAATTGTTTAAGATTATGACATACTTGCTAACATCATACAGGTTCTTATTATACACACTAACAATTGGCTTGAATCCACGGCGACGTCGTCGAAAATAGAGCAGATGAAAAGGAAAACATGAATTACGTGTGACAGGAATCGAAAAAAATAACACCGGCTTCCTTGCGACGGATCCCGGCTAGTTTTAAATTAGGGAAACGGTGAATTATGGGATCTTCTTAGTCTCTAAGCGCCATTTTCCCTCATATTTACGGCACGCCGTATGACACAGCTAAGAGTTTATGTAGCGACAAAACAACTAAATAAAACTTTTCTTAAGTACTACGATTTTCAATTATAGTTAAATTGTAGGCGACCGTTTATCCAATTTTAACTTGCAAAATGTCAAGGTACTTTTGGAGTTCATATAAAAACGTATTAATATAGAAAGAAATAGGCTCTGGAAAATACAACTAGGGTTTGCAATCTCGCTAAATATCGCGGTCCCAAAATCCCGGGATTTCGAAATTTTCAAATATTCACCATAAGTAACATTTACTCTGAGATTCGCCTTTTAAATATAAATTCTATAATAAGGTACAGGAGCGGATTATAGAAAAATATCCGCTCTGGATATATTTTCGAATTCGACCCATCGAGTATCAAACAACTTTTATCTTGTTCCACTTACACCAAACGGGTTGCAACAATAAATAAACGGCGCAATATACATTGCACAAACTTTCTCATATACGTACTTAAACGTTTGGTCGACTGTGCACGCTTATAAAAGAAAAATGCTTATAAATCAAAGTTAACCGTAGTTTTGCGTATATTTTAATACCACTAAATGATATACAGTAATTTTTGGGACATATTGCTTATTTAGTATTATTTGTGATATCAGGCTGTACGGTTGGATGGATTTTAATCAAAATCCTTAGAGCCATTTTTGAGCCAAATGAATTTTTCTTAAAATTATCCAAGAATAAAGTACCTTTAATTTTTGCGGAATATTGTTCATATCTTCAGTGTATATTATGAATGTTATTATCCACAAATATGAGATACTAGCTGGAGTTACCCGGCTTCGCTCGGGAAAGAATTTTCTTTTAAGAAGCAAATGATTTTTATTTCTCGGGGCCCCGCGCTGTCGGTGCCCCCAAATTTCTTAAATGTGTTATTCGGAGAAGAGTTTCAAACGGAATTTAAACTACCTAGCACCTAAAGAAACAATTGAAAAATTTTAGTCAGGCTTGTACTCGTGGGTGTATCTCAATGGCGAATCCATCATATAATCAAGGCAGACTGCTTTTCCAAGAATATTTGGCATAATCGAGGAGTTTTATTAAAATGGGAATTACACCGAGTGCACCATAGCCCTGAATTTTTGTTCCCCATTCCTTAATTACGCAAGCGATGTTCACATTAACATTTAATATTTTATCTAGTGTATTGTAAAGTTTTACCATTAATATATTTACACATTAACGTCTTGCTTAATATCGACATGGATAAATGCACCGAAGCTTTTAAAGCAGCAATAAAATTATGTGGATTATGTCAATACTATTAGCCAAAACGTAAACAATAAACAACATCTTGGTTACCGAGCAAATGTAAGTAGATGCATTGATTTATGTTGCGATAAATGTTTCAATGTTAATGGTAAAAGATATCAATGTTATAATCCTTAAAAATCATTTGACTCACTTTAAAAGTATTCATAGACTATATTTAATCCATTTGTACCCTTTATCTTGGCGTTGGCTATTCTTCTTCTACGGCTCGCCACGGCGTGGACTTTACTTGCATTAATCTTTACGTGGCTATCTCCCTTTGAGGAGGACAACAATTAAGAAATTTAGCTTTGTTGCCGCCTGGAAAATATTAATAAATTTTGCGCCTAAAGGATAATTTAAAGCGATTTAACATGTAATATTATGCGTGAACGGAATTAAAACATTCAGTCTTTTGTGCGTAAAATAAGCCATTTCCCGTTAATATTTAGGTATATTTATATCCACATAATCGAAGGGCTGCATGGTATTTTGGGGTTTCTCCACACAATTTCCCATACATTCTTATGGAAATAGTATTTCTTGACCCCATGGGGTATGCAAGACCCCACGGTCTGCAAACCTAGACAAAGTTCTTCCTTTTGTCCATAGGATGGCCCATAAAACTTTTAAATTCACTAGCTTCAACGGTGTAAAAACGTATCAAAGACATACAAACATACTTATATACATTCATTTTTATATATTAAATCATTCGATTTGTTTTAACCGTCTAGGCTGTAGAAAGATTTTGAGTGGATCGCAGTGAAGGCGTGACGCCATAAATAAGGTAGCGTACACTGTAATGTCACTGGACACCATATTGTGATTTTGGATTGATTTTAATCAAATTGTCTGGATACGTTTTTGAGTAAATGAATTTTTTTCAAAAACCGCCAAGAATAAAGTACCCTTTTTATTTTGCGCAATATCATTTTAATTAAAAAGGTGCTTGCAAAAAATGATGTATTGCATAAATACGAGATATCATTCGATTTTGGGCCCTAGAACCGCGAACAGACGGCATGGCGAAAACCACTTTTATGGACTCGGACACCTAAACCGTGTATTACTATTAAAATCTCGAAGTCGAATTTTTTCACGATTACAATACTTTCTCTATATACTACGCATATGAGAAAGTAAAAATTAGATGAATCTCCTCGATGAAGGTGAAAAAACGCAGTCTCTATGGTTATTTACTCACTATTTCTCCAATAAGTGTTGAATCAGAGAGGGCGGTCTCATCCGCTGGTATTTTATGTGCATAATTAAGATCAAGAATGAACGATAGTACATTACATTGTTTGTTTAAAATGTATATCTCTATATTATAATATAGCGTTGGCACACCATCATAAACTCTTACAGCAATGACTGATTTATTATTGCCGTTATTATTATTGTTTCAATTACATCATATACATCTTATCACCTAAGTTGACATTTATTAAACCTATTACATTTTTCGAATACTTTGGCAAACATGTATTTTACAAATGAATCTCGTAATGCTTCGTTTTGAATCAAAATCTTTTTAATTTTTAATTATGGCTTATAATTATAATTTCATATATATTTCCGACTATTACCTACGCTTATCACAGTGATGGAGAATAGGATGGTATAGGAATGAGATAAATAGCAATTGTACTGTTTTTACATCAAAAATCGTGTTTAACTATTTTATAAGATTTTATTAAAACGGGATTCCGAGATTGGAATTTCTAATCCCGGAATTTAAAAAATCCACCGAAATTGCAATCACAATCTGTAACTCTACAACTGAGTACGCGTCCCCATTAATACGTAATATCGCTATTAGTAACTAGTAAATAAAAATAAAAAATTCCATCGCTGAAATCAATTCAGCTAGAACAAAGAGCGTATTTCGTACCTAGCACCACAATGTAAAATTGCAATGTGAGTTAACACATCTGATGATGATTGTGTGATATTTATCAGAAGTTATATGTGAAAAATTGTGACAGTAAATTTCCGCTTTAATTTCTCAACATTTTTGTATACGAGCCATCCTTTCAAAAATACACAGAATTTCGCTGCACCACCGCCTCCAAACAACATTGTTTATGTTTACATGCGTGTTATGCAATCTTCGGACTAATTTACTTGTTGTTGCCACATCATCAGATGACCCATCAACATTTCCGAAACGTAAACTTAGGTAAAGATCATCCGTGGCACCGCTAAAAATCAGCCGTAGTGCCCCTAAACTTCAGCCCTGGCCCTCAAAAATTCAGCCCTGGCAGCCCGAAAAACCGGCCATGGCACTCCTAAAAGTCATGTGGCATCCTAGCAGGCCGCGGCACCCAGTGTGGGATCCATTAATTTAGAGCAGGGGCTCTCAACCTGTGTTTCACCTACCACAAGTGGTACGCGAGCCAGTGCAATGTGGTAAGCAAAAAAATAAAAGCACATGGTTTTGCCTATAGCGTAATATATTGTTAGATTATATTTACGCAATTCAATTACAAATTTACATGCACGATTGTCGGCACATTACATTATTATAATATTTGAATTTAAATCGATTTAAATTGTCAATCTCACAATGGCGGTACGAGAAAATTTTCGCTTTTGATTTGTGGTGCAAAGGTTGAAAACCCTTGATTTAGAGCATTGAGACGCGACATTTTCCCTGAAATGAGCAATTCGACGATTTGTTTTCCTTTTTAACAATTATGTTTTCTTTACGATACGAAACAATCATCTAACACTCGTTTATCAATCCTTATTTCACATAAAGCCAACACATTAAAAATGTGTGTGCGTGTATATATATATATATATATATATATATATATATATATATATATATATATATATATACACACACACGAAGCTCAGGGATTATTCCGTGGATTTCAAGGAAAGAAGTGTGACCCGCGTTATATGCACATATTTATAAATTTTTGTTATTTCAATTTTTGTTTTTATTATTGCTGCAAGCAAAAACACAAATTAATACTGCCATTAATCTTTAGTCAGTACAGATGAATATTTGATGTTCTCTGCAGAAATCAAGAGCAATAAAAACCCGCGCTACAACGGGAGCGATGGATAAGTGCCCGACTTTCTCCTTTTAAATAAAAAATTGCGATTGTAACGGTTTTTGAAAAGATTTTCCAATTAAGTTTTAAATGAGCAATCGCAAGCGCTTTCTTTATTACTCGAAGAAATGAAATACGGAGAGTAGCGTCGTGTTTGCGGGTAGCAAGATGCGGAGCATAATGTGGAGCTTAAAGCCACGGGATAAGTTTCAAACCGCCCTAATCCCAGCGTTATTATCAGGTGTTAATAATGTATATTACTAAGGGCCATGGCCCTACCCGCATCAACAACGCCCTCCGCTCTCTTCAGCGCTACTCGCCTCTTTAAGCGGAAAATAAATTTTCGGGATAGCCCTTATCAACACGCACACTTTTGGTCCATAAAGTTTTTCTCCGACGTACCGTTACAGAAATATAAAATTTTTAATATTTTAAACGGCTGCCATTTTGTTTCAGGAAGGCGGGTGAAAATGAAATAGTTTTCCTGGGGTCTCCTAGCTTTATCGTTTTAGTCACGGCAGCTTTCAATTCATCTCTCCACCCTGAGATCGAAATTTAACTATCAACTTCGTACTCCAATGCTCTTTATAAAATCTGTTTATAAGTCGATTTAATTACGAAATAGTAATAGATCGAAATTTTGACGGTAGGGAGAGTGAAATCACTGGGGTTGGAGAGGAGGGGAATCTTTAAGAGGTGTAGGGTAACATGGGGCTAAAGTCTGCACGGGGTAAAAGTACGAATGCGGTAAATTTCATCTAATGTTGGCATGCTGGCAATGGTTTCACATCAGTGAAAATATGTCATGGCTATCGCTCTGGAGGTGTAGTTTGGATGTTGTCACGCTAAATGGGTGGAAACAATGAGATAAAATCTGTTTTTGTTACTTTTGATGTAATTTTCCGATATTTATGATTTGTTTGTGGTCTGATAAGTGAATTCTTCTAAATATATTTTCTGATGCTGTGATTCTTGTAGTATTACGACTGAATCTAACTCGTAACCAGTTCCGCCCTTCCCCACTAGGTAGAAGCACGTACTGAAATGAAAAATTTTAACAGCCGGGGCAAAAGTCCGCTCCTCCTACAGGGCAAGAGCCCGCATGCGGACTTTTGCCCCGCCTTTTAAAATTCTAAGGCAGTCACTATATACGTATGCTTAACTATCTTATTATTATCTATTGTAGGGATTACAAGAGGAAGGCAACGTAAGCCAGTGACTTTAGAAATGCTTGCAGAGGCCGAAAAAACTCGCATGTGGTATTTCAAAAAGAGAAGTTGCTGAACACTTTGGTATTGACGAATCAACTTTACGGAAAAGACTGAAAAATGGTATTGGAGTAACTGGTTTATGGCGATTAAAATGTTTTTTAACACCAGATCAGGAAAACGATTTGGCACAACACTGCAAGCTGTTGGGTGAAATGTTCTATGGACTTACTTTTAAGTCCTTGCGCAGCCTGGCATATCAGTATGTTATTCTGAACAAAATAAATCACTCGTTTAACAGTACAACAGAGATAGCGGGTATTGATTGGGCCAAGTCGTTCTTAAGAAGAAACAACGTCATTTTTGTTACTCTGGGACAACCACACCTCTCACGTTTCACTTGAAGCAGCAACTTACTGTAACGAGAACAACATTCACATGCTAAACCTTCCACCGCACAGTAGCCACAAAATCCAGCCGCTAGACCGATGTTTCTTCAAGTCATTGGAGGATTTTTACAGTAGCTTCTGTGACCAATGGTTGGTAAGCAACGTAGGAAAAGTAATAACACAGTTCCAGGTTGCAGAACTATATAAAAAAGCCTACATAAAAAACTGCACAGTAGAAAAAGCAGTCAAAGCATTTGAAGTGCGCGATATAATACCTCTTGATAGATTTAAATTTAATGAGGAAGTTTTCCTGACGTCTTAGGTAACCGAGCAGAAAAAGGATGCGCAAAGGAAAAAAGTCTAATTCTTACATCCACACCCTAAAAAACTAGCTTGGATATGGAAAGACAAAAACGCATGAATAACAATATGAACCAAGGATCTCGAAACCGCTTTTTCGTGTCCAAACGGCAAGTAAGAAAAGCAAAGTATAAAGATGAGCCAGGTACAAGGGAAAGCCCTGTCTGTCCAGGATGCGAATGTGAATATCAGGACCCTCCGTCTGAAGACTGGATAAAATGTGATCCGTGCCAAGAGTAGCGGTATGATAACTATACTTCGTACGAGGGTGGACGGTTTATTTGTGACCTGTGCTAGGGCAAAGTGACCATGTAAAATTTCATTTTATAATTGTCGCTAAAAACGGTGATTTATTTGTGTGAAATTTATTCCTAATAATAATCTAGTTATTAATAGGATTTGATTCTTATCAGAAGTTAGTTTATTTAAAATATTAATTTCGTGGATTAATGAAAAAGTATTATATTTTTTTATCTTTTGTACTTTTTATACTTAGCCTGTTACACATTTTCTGACAGTGTATAACTACCATTTTATTTCATGTGGACCTGATGTCAGATTTTCCAATTTTGCCAATACGACGACGCATAATGCTTATATAATAATTTGTGTGTAATTTTTGTCTTGCGGACTTCTGCCCCTTGCTGATAGAACTTTTTCCACGTATGCGGGGCAAAAGTTCTACCTTGATACTTCCCAATTATGACATGTTTTACATAAACAAATCAGTTTATAGAGATGTGTGATTTGGTCATTATATAGTCCAACAATCAGGCTTAATCCATAGAAAAATTGTACAAAGATAGTAATAATAAAGCCAGCAACTGACGTTTATTTGTAAACTGCGGACTTGTTTCCCATGCTACTCCATTGTATGCCAAAATCAGCAACAATGCGATTTCCCTTGACGACGAAAGATTAACCCAAAAAAACGCGAAATTTTCGTTTTCAAAACAAATCTGTGGACTGATTCGACGTGTATTTAAAAATCATCAGTAGGGAAATGGTGTCATTCTTTAAGGCGTTGTTTGGTTTAAATCCCATATTCGTACGACGATTCTAAGTAATTTTAAAACGCGATTGCAAGTTATGCGGTGTAGTGTCTGACGGTGTAGTCTCCCTAAACATTTTAATACATATAGAGAAATATTTTTTATAATATTAAATGAAGATGATTGTTGGATTATTAAGTGTATTCTAATCATGTTTTGGGACAAACGTTTTGCTATGGGAATGTAGATCCAGTTATATTGTATAATGCTAGCCTATGATGGAATGAAATAGAAGCATTTATGCGTAACTAAGATATTCATAGACCTCTTTAGAGAACGCCCATAGTTCCTAGAAAGAAGGATATCTGTAGTATTATTAGAAGAGTACACACACATATTACTTTAATGCCCCTTCTTGATCAATGGATAATCCTGAGACGCATTAATTCACGACCTATGTGTGCAAGGTCAAAAGACTCGAGGAAACAGGGTGAGCGATATGGTACACAAATGCAGACACCAATACTTGTAGTCCATTGTATTCTTGTACCGGTGATTCATGCTCAAAGTTCCAGTGATAAAAAAGGAGGCTATATTTTAAACATTATCTCTCTCTTCGTTGTCATACGGCCATTATTGATAGTAAAATAGGAGCTCTCACAAACCATTGTAATACATAGCGACCTATTACCGTGTGTGTATATATTATATGTACATATATATATATATATATATATATATATATATATATATATATATATAATACATATTTCGTTGTATTATAATCATATGATGAGCCCCATAATCCATTTTTGCAAATTTATCGTTTCCTTCCAAAGGCTCGACAATTTTAAACGAAAAACAACTGGAATGGCGTTAGTATATGCATTTAATTTTTCAAAATGAGTTTTACCGAAACTCAAGAGCACTTTTATTTAAAAGCACGAAAGGTAAATCAGCAAATTACCGCTTTAGAAATGGCTAGAACTGGAAATAATCTCTCTCGAGTCTATCGGTGTCCAACAGGGTTTCTATTCTCGCCACACGATAAATTTGTTTGTATGGAATTTCTGGCTAATCAACCTCTTGCATTATTATAGCCGTTATTCCGTCCACATCGAAAACACACACAGGGGAGGAGGGAAACCCGGTGCCGGCATTAGCCTACTCTTTACGAAGAGCTCCAAGGGGGCCAACCCCCCACGATAAAAATATACGTAATGTTAATAAAGAGAATGCTCCGCACTACTACTGTCAGACGTGGCTCGAAACCCATCTACACTGGTCACAGTGAGCTATAATCGAGCAGAGGTTTTTCACTTTAACATAGAAACCTTAACTGCGTTTGTCTTTTATCCGTCTCTCAAATACATGCCCAATATTTATATCTCTTGAGCCAATGATCTGATATGAATTGTTTATAGTCTGTACAAAAGGAATGAATCAAACGAATTTGGCAGTCTGCTGATCTTATTCCGCCGAGACAGCTTTCATTTCGCAGTTACCTCAAAGAATGAACTATATTCGAGGCAGCTTGCAGCAGAAAAAATACTCAAGTTTAAGAGGATCGATTAGCCACATACGGCGATTGACTAAGGGATTAGATGCTGCTGCTGTACGTTTCCAGAAATCCAAGCTTAATATGCTGGAGACGGACGAACTGCGGATCCAGATTGTTTCATGTGACAGAGGAAATACCATCCACAACATTTACAATTTCATACTGGTTTGTTAAAATTGTGGCTTTGGAGTTGGGGGTATTAAAATTTTAGCGGTAAACAGAATTTAACCTTTTGTATTTTGGTTTATATGATACCTGAATCTCTTTGTAACTTCCTAAGTATATACTCTTATCTACATATGCATTCCTAACTACGGCTATCTTCCCCTGAGTAACGCCGTAAATTATTAAAGGCAAACCAGCTCCGAATACGAATATGGACCTACTTTGTTAGAAAATTAAGCATTGTCAACCAATTAAATTTAACGGGAAATCGGCCATCATAATATAAAAACGCTATACCTAAATTATGTCCTTCACCAATTACTGTGTTGATAGTGTTGAAATTCCCTCCCAAACTTTTTCTGATGATAATCTCTATTTCGTTAATTAAGCCTGGGTTATTTACTTCCTGCCCAAAATCCCCATTAAATAAATTACTACGGGCGCTATTCCAGACTCTATAGACGGAACGTTCCAAGAATTTCACCAGACGCTCATGACCTACACAAAAACTACGTTAGCCATCTATATAAAAAGTCCCAGATAAGTAATCATATTAGCCTTAAGAAATTGATACGAATTGTTGGGCCTTAAATAAATTTCTGTGATCATCTTCTATCCAACTTATATGTTAACTTTTCTTGAAATGGCAGGTTGATTGGAGGGAAGAGAAAGAGAAAGGGGAGAGAAAGAGAAAGGGTAGAGAAATTGAAAAGGGAAGAAATAGAAAGGGGAGAGAAAGAGAAAGGGAAGGAGAAAGGAAAGGAAAGTGAAGGGAAGAATGAGAGATGAAGAGAAAGGAGGGATAGGTAATGGAGGGAGAGAGAAGCGGTGGGAGAGGGGAACGGATGGAGATAAATGGAGAGAGGGAAAGGGAGAAGATAGAGGACGGGGAAAGGACGGAAAAGAAAGAGGGGAGGGGGATCAAATGGGAGAGAAAGGGTGTGGGTGTTGGAGAAAGGGAGAAGGGGGAAAGAGAGAAATGAGATGAGGGATGCAGCAAGAGATTTGGCGAGGAAAGAACGCTGGAGAAAGATGCATAAGTGCATGAGGGAAAGAATATGAGGAGAGGGAGCGATTAGGAGGGAATGGAGTGAGCCAAAAGGCAGCCTCTTGAAGGTTTGTGGGGGCATGGCCCGAGAGGCTTAGTGGGGGCAGAGAATGGCGCGTTCTTTACCCACTGCGCAGCTCTTATTGATCGTAGAGGCTTTAAGGCAGAACGGCGAATGGGTGCGATCGAATAATCTCTCTCCTCTCCTCCCTCTCTCTTCTTACTTCAAACCATTTCCAAGAGCCTTTCAGCTGGTTTATCTTAACGTACAAAGGCTCACTGCGCATCTAGATGAGGTACGAACCATACTTCCTTCTAATGACGTTCATGTAATATCCCTGGCCGAACTTAGCTTAAACCTTCCATCTCCTCTTCTAATATAGACATACCTGGTTACTGTTTTTATCGCAACGATCGCTTAGAGAAAAGTGGTGGTGATATGGGTTTTTACGTACGAAATGATTTGAAGCGCAAAGTGATTGCTGCAAGTGTACCTCAATACGAAAGAAGGTCTGAATTCCTCTTCTTAGAAACTTTAGTCAATGCCAAAAATTTTTTACTAGGAACAATTTATCGATCTCCCAAAATAGCCCATCTACCAAACAGACCACATATTTTCGAATTTTGCTACCAATTATGAGCACATTATATAATCACCGGTGATTTTAATGCCAATTTAACAGCTAGTTCTCACGATACCGATTATTTAAAACATTCCTTTAATTCTTATGGTCTCAATATCGTTCCGCTGAATCAGACTTATAACACCCAAAGAGCTTCAACCTGGATTGACTTAGTCGATACGACAAATCTTGGAAAAATAATAACTAATGGTCAATTGCCAGTCCCAGGAATTTCCTCTAATGACCTAATCTTCTTAGCATACTCACTCAATTCGCCAAAATTCAAGCAAACATTTATGCGTCACCGAGATATTAAAGGGATAGTTGACTTTGAATTAATGAACGAAGCCTCTACTCGTCCGTGGTATACCATTGAATTTATAGATGATATTGATAAAAAAGTTTGTCTTAAACACTTTATTAATTCAGTTACTTGACCACTTCGCACCTGAAAAAACCATTCGCATTTCTAAACCTTGCTCGCCCTGGTTTAATGACGAAATTAAAAGAATGATGGCGCATCGCGATTCGGTTTTTCGTTTGTTCAAAAGAACTAAAAACGATAATATTTTGGACAAATATAAGCGCACAAGAAACAAAACGAAACAGTTAATCAGAAATGCAAAAATTAGATTTATTCATTCAGTAGCTAGTCCGAACGAATCACCTTCGATTATTTGAAAAAAACTTAGGTTGATTGGTATTGGCAAACAAAATGACTTTAAACTGCCTCCATACATATCATTAGACTCGTTTAATTCTGAATTCTCTACACCCCCGAATGTCATTAATGACAGAATAAAAAGGGAAGTTATTAATTCGATTACTGCCGCAGCCGAAAAATCAAACAAGGATTTAAACCCGTTCAGGTTCATCCCGGTCACTCAATTCCAAGTGCTCCATGCATTTCGAAAAATTAAATCTAAAGCACAAGGGTCAGATGGCACTCCTACTGTCTTCATCAAGAAATTGATACATATTATTCTACCAATAATAACTAACATATTTTACTGCTCCCTATCTCAAGAAAAATTTCCAGTGCAATGGAAACGCGCTTTCATAAGGCCATTACCAAAGAAATCGAAATCGACTGAAATTAACGATTTTCGCCCAATTAGCACATTAACAAATCACGCTCTTTCTTAGCTAAAATCAATTGTTAGATCCCTTTCAATCTGGCTGTCGTAAATCTCACCGATGACATTCGCCGCGAGATGGACAAAAGGGAAGTTACAATCCTAGTACCACCTACTGGATTTCAGTAAAGCTTTCGACTCGATAGACAAAGATATTCTACTGTCTACACTGCTCGCAATGAATTGGATATCTTATTATTTAAGCGACCGTTCCCAAAAAGTGATTTTCATTAATTCTTCCTCTGATTGGCTTATCAATGGGAGAGGCGTCCCACAGGGCTCAATTTTGGGTCCCTACTATTTTCTTTGTACATAAATGACTGCTCTTTGTCCCATAAATACTGCAATCATCACCTTTATACAGATGACTTTAAAATATATTCAAGTTCTACCGCAAACGATCTCGCTAGAACCCTTAACAATATCAATAAAGACTTAGAAATGCTAGAGAACTGGAGCAATAAAAAATACTTAGTATCAACTCAGAAAAATCACAGGCTATCTTAATTGGTTGCTCTAAGATATTAGCCGCTATTAATCAATCCCAAAGAATACCGATCAACATAGCAAATTCAACTATACCTTATTGTAAAGTGGTAAAAAATCTAGGATGTTATGTTATAAATGTGTGTAGAGCAGTAAACTCATCTATTCACTTACTTAGGAAGTTAAGTAGCAGTAATCCCTTTTCTCTAAAGAAGCATCTGGTAACTTCACTCATTATTCCACATTTTGACTCTGTTGATATAGCGTACCAAGATTTACGAGTATCTCAAGAGTTTTCGTTAAAGATTCAGAGAACACATAACGCGTGCATTAGATATATTTTTAATCTGAAGAAATCAGACCACATTTCTAATTCACTCGTTATACTAAATTGGTTAAATTTAGAGTCCCGAAGACGCCTCCACCTGCTTTCCTTACTATACCAATTACTTACTTCTAACAATCCACATTATTTTTCCACGGAATTCAGGAGTATAAACACTGTACATAACCGTAATACCAGAGGGAGCCATAAACTCCTAATTCCTCATCACAGAACAGTAATTTTCAACAAGTCCTTCATTGTAACCACTTGCAGACTATGGAACGAAATTTCCCAAACAATAAAAAATTTGCACTCGCTCTCATCACTGAAACGACACTGCTATCAATCTCTCTTATCCTTTCAAAGGAACAGTTAAACACGCTTAATGCTTCTGTTTCTTAATCTTGATTTTGACAAAACAATACTTATTGTGCTTGATTTATACTTTATTTTATTTTATTCATTTATTTATTTTATTCATTTGTTTTTTTGTCCTCCATTTTGTTTAGTCATAGCAATATTAATATATATTCATTTTTTAATTTTTATATGATCATTCTATCAATGATCTATTCGTATTGTGCCAAAATTTCCCTGATGTAGAGCTTAATGTTTTTCATGTATTTATCTTTTGTTGTAAATTTCCCTTATTTATGTCTTTAGTGAATCTAAGTAGGTTTCGCAGGTTTTTCACAGCCCCCTTCTTGCGTAGGTGTTTTCCTGCAATGGGGTTTTACATGGATTTCATTATTCATCAGTCCTTATTTTTCCCACAAAATTACATTCTTTTTTTCCCAATAATTGCATTTTTATTGTTACGAGTATTTACATAATATTCTATGTATTATTGTATATTGACGAGGGGTTAGATGGAAGATGGGACTGCTTAGTCTCAATCTCGCCCCAAATAAAGACCAAATCAATCAATCAATCAATCTCTCTCTCTCTCTCTCACAGTTATCGCTATCACTCCCGTTTACACGTACAAACGCACAAAATCAACGAACAAAGCCACGTTGCATATGGAATTCCCCAGAGGCAAACTCGAATGAAGTATGGCCTAAACAAAAAATATTTCCGAAAGTTTCTTTGTTTTATATAGAAGAATGAACCAGTTTCATCGAATGGAATGTCGATTTTCTTACCTTTATAGTTTTGTTTTGTAATCGTAGTCCATTGAGTGTATTTATGGCTTTCTCCGCATCTTCTGGTCTATGGTAATTCACAAAGCCGTACCCCAAGCTTTGTCCTGGAAAGACAACAACCACTGGTCAAGAGTAACCGTACAGAGGCCACTTCGCCATCTAGGACCATCGGGAATTCACAAGGCCCTTCAACACTTAAAATAACAACTACGAAAATAAAGAACATTTGCAGGTTAAAATACTAGCCGTCTAATTTCATGCACTACTCAATGCAATACAATATCTCAAATCAGTAACTGTGTAACACCAGTGAAGCATTCTAGAGGAGTAAAACAAAAATAAAGCTATTTGGTCGCACATCACATTGATACAAATGAATAGCTTGTATTGGGAAAAGCATTTTACACTAAACATTTAAAAAGGCTGATGAACGTTTGCTGTGGGAAAGCGGTTTTTTGCAACTTCTATAGAGAGATAAAGACATTGGAATAACGGATAATTTATCTAAATTGTATAAATACATCAACGATGACTGACTAATTATACAGCATGCTTTTAAACCGGGATCCGAGTATTAGTGCCGTAATACCATTATAGCAGAAGCATGCAAATGGCATCCAATAATTACTCAATATCATTGGATGGCTTATTTTTTTCCGATTGACATATAGAAAGGGTGCAATTAAATAAAAATTATCAATGACAAATATGATGGCAATTTACTAACTGGCAAGTTTTCTTTTGGTATGTCGCACAAAGGAAATTACACAATTTATAATGGAGCATGACATACAAATGATATAATAAATATAAGAGTAATGATTTTGACAACAAAAATTGTGTAGTTTTAGGAGCAGTTATTTTACAAAAACGGGTAACGATGATTCGATACCAAGCGGGATTAAATAACAATAACATTAGTTATCGGTTTAGGAATAAATAGCTGAATACCACAACAAATATTTCTTAGTAGATAAACACTTTATTCCGGCTCTTACAACGCAACTAGAATTATATTACGAATAATTAAAAAATTACACGCGCCGATTAGAAATAAATCGAAAAAAGCTAAAATCATAAAAATGGCGTCATTATCGCATAATTGTTCGCATATGATATCAGCACCGTCTAGTTTGATTATACAAATAGATTTTACTCCACAGAAAATTGCCATCACCGGGCAAAAAATTTGACTTTTAAGTAACAAAAACATTAATAAACCGCGTTTAAACATTTATGCCATCGTTTCGTATAATTCAGATGCCTTAATCGGAATCTCTAAGAGGTCGAAATCCAGTGAAATTTTTACCATTCTGATGGTGAATGAGTATTAAAATAATATAAATATGCTCGACTCAGACGTCACTTAGAAAATAATTTCATACCCATTAATATGGCACACCTACTTCAGATTCTTTTTTAAAGGAAAAGGCGTGGCTCTAATTTTCAAATTATTTTGAGATGCATACTTAAGATGTTAATAATTTTATTACCTAAATTAACTTCGGTATTACGTGAAGATAACATCTATTGCAGTATGCAAATATTAGTTTTTCTGTTATCTTGAGGAAACAAATTATTTCAATCGAAACCTTTCAATCCTTTTCCACGAGGGGCAACAAATGTGAAGACGTCTTGCAGCCACGCAGAATTTTACCTTTTACGAGAAAATACTACGTTTTTCATTATTAAAAATATATAGCGTATTTGAGGGGAGAAGTAGAGGGGAGGGGAGAAGTAGAGGGGAGGGGAGAAGTAGAGGGGAGGGGAGAAGAGGAGTGGAGGGGAGAAGAGGAGTGGAGGGGAGAAGAGGAGTGGAGAGGGGAGTGGAGAGAGCGGTGGAGAGGGGAGGAGTGGAGAGGAGGAGTGGAGAGGAGAGTGGAGAGGAGAGTGGAGAGAGGGGTGGAGAGGGGAGGGGAGAGGAAGAGAGGAGAGGAGAGGGGAGGGGAAGAGAGAGGAGGGGAGAGGGGAGGGGAAGAGAGAGGAGGGGAGAGGGGAGGGGAAGAGAGAGGAGGGGAGAGGAAGAGAGGAGAGGAGAGAGGTAGAGAGGAGAGAAGAGGGGTGGATAGGGGAGAGGAGAGGGGAGAAGAGGAGTGGAGAGGGGATGGGAGAAGAGGAGTGGAGAGGGGATGGGAGAAGAGGAGTGGAGAGGGGATGGGAGAGGAGGAGGGGAGAGGGGATGGTAGAGATAGAGAGGAGAGGGGTGGGGAGAGGATGAGAGGATGAGAGGAGAGGGAAGTGGAGTGGATGAGCGGGTAGAGGAAGAGAGGCGAGAGGAAAGGGGAGAGGAAGAGAGGCGAGAGGAAGAGAGGCGAGAGGAAGAGAGGCGAGAGGAAGAGAGGCGAGAGGAAGAGAGGCGAGAGGAAGAGAGGCGAGAGGAAGAGAGGCGAGAGGAAGAGAGGCGAGAGGAAGAGAGGCGAGAGGAAGAGAGGCGAGAGGAAGAGAGGCGAGAGGAAGAGAGGCGAGAGGAAGAGGCGAGAGAAAGAGAGGTATAGAGGCGGGAGGAGAGGCGAGTAGAGGCGGGAGGAGAGGCGAGAGGAGGAGGCGAGAGGAGGAGGCGAGAGGAGGAGGCGAGAGGAGGAGGCGAGAGGAGGAGGCGAGAGGAGGCGGCGAGAGAAAGACAAACGAGAGAAAGACAGGCGAGAGGAAGAGGCGAGAGAAAGAGAGGCGAGAGAAAGAGAGGCGAGAGGAGGAGGCGAGAGAAAGACAGGCGAGAGAAAGACAGGCGACAGGAAGACAGGCGAGAGGAAGAGAGACGAGAGGAAGAGAGGCGAGAGGAAGAGGCGAGAGGAAGAGGCGAGAGAAAGACAGGCGAGAGAAAGACAGGCGAGAGGAAGACAGGCGAGAGGAAGACAGGCGAGAGGAAGAGAGACGAGAGGAAGAGAGACGAGAGGAAGAGAGACGAGAGGAAGAGAGGCGAGAGGAAGAGGCGAGAGAAAGACAGGCGAGAGAAAGACAGGCGAGAGGAAGACAGGCGAGAGGAAGAGAGACGAGAGGAAGAGAGACGAGAGGAGGAGGCGAGAGAAAGACAGGCGAGAGAAAGACAGGCGAGAGGAAGACAGGCGAGAGGAAGAGAGACGAGAGGAAGAGAGACGAGAGGAAGAGAGGCGAGAGGAAGAGGCGAGAGAAAGAGAGGCGAGAGGAAGAGAGGCGAGAGGAAGAGAGGCGAGAGGAAGAGGCGAGAGAAAGACAGGCGAGAGGAAGAGAGGCGAGAGGAAGAGAGGCGAGAGGAAGAGGCGAGAGGAAGAGAGGCGAGAGGAAGAGAGGCGAGAGGAAGAGAGGCGAGAGGAAGAGAGGCGAGAGGAAGAGAGGCGAGAGGAAGAGAGGCGAGAGGAAGAGGCGAGAGGAAGAGAGGCGAGAGGAAGAGAGGCGAGAGGAAGAGAGGCGAGAGGAAGAGAGGCGAGAGGAAGAGAGGCGAGAGGAAGAGAGGCGAGAGGAATAGTGGCGGGAGGAGAGGCGAGAGGAGGAGGGGCGAGAGGAGGAGGGGCGAGAGGAGGAGGGGCGAGAGGAGGAGGGGCGAGAGGAGGAGGGGCGAGAGGAGGAGGGGCGAGAGGAGTGGAGGCGAGAGGAGTAGCGGCGAAAGGAAGAGTGGGGAGAAGCGGAGTGGGGAGGGGAGAAACGGAGTGGCGAGAGGAGGAATGGCGAGAGGAGGAGTGGCGAGAGGAGGAGTGGCGAGAGGAGGAGTGGCGAGAGGAGGAGTGGCGGGAGGAGTGGCGAGAGGAGGAGTGGCGAGAGGAGGAGTGGCGAGAGGAGGGGTAGCGAGAGGAGGAGAGGCGAGAGGAGATGCAAGAGGAGGGGCGAGAGATGGAGAGGCGACAGCAGGAGAGGGGTGAGGAGTGTGAGAAAACGGCGAGAGGATTTGAGGCGAGAGGTCAAGCGATAGGAGTAGAGGGGGAAAGAGGACGGGTGAGGAGAAGAGAGGTAAGTGGAGAGGGGAGGAGAGAGGGGTGTGGGGAGTGGTGTGGGTTGAGGAAGGGAAAGGGAAGGGGATGACCAGAGAGAAGAGGAGAGTGGTGATGAGGAGTGGTGTGAAGAAGATAGGAGAGAGCAGGAGAAGGGAGAGGAGAATGGTGAAAAAGGGGGAGCAAAGGGGAAGGGGTAAATGGAGAGGAGAAAAGATGGAGGAGGAAAGGTGGAGGAGGAAAGGTGGAGGAGGAAAGGTGGAGGAGGAAAGGTGGAGGAGGAAAGGTGGAGGAGGAAAGGAGGAGGAAAGGTGGAGGAGGAAAGTAGGAGGAAAGGTGTAGGAGGAAAAGTGGAGGAGGAAAGGTGGAGGAGGAAAGGTGGAGGAGGAAAGGTGGAGGAGGAAAGGTGGAGGAGGAAAGGTGGAGGAGGAAATGGGGGGGCGGAGAGGGGAGAGCGGAGTATAGGCGAGATGAAAGTGGCGAGAGGAGAGGGGCGAGAGTGGGGAGAGAGGAGGAGATGCGAGAGGAGTAGGGGCGAGAGGAGTAGGGGCGAGAGGAGTAGGGGCGAGAGGAGGAGGGGCGAGAGGAGGAAATGCTAGAGGAGGAAATGCTAGAGGAGGAAATGCTAGAGGAGGAGAGGCGAGAGGAATGGCGAGAGTAGTCGCGAGAGGAGGAGCGAGAGGAGGGGCGAGAAATGGAGAGGCGAGAGCAGGAGAGGGGAGAGGAGTGCGAGAAAACGGCGAAAGGATTTGAGGCGACAGGTCATGCGAGTGGAATACATGCGAAAGAGGGGGCCCGAGGAGGGGAGATGAGGGGAGTAGATGAAGGGAGAGGAGGAATGGGGAGATAACGATATGCGAGAGGACAGCCGAGAGGAGAAGAGGCGAGAGGAGGATAGGCGAAAGGAGGATAGGCGAATGGAGGAAGGCGGAAGGAGAAGAGGCGAAAGGAAAGGCTGGAGGAGGGGTTACGAGATGTGGCGAGGGATGTGAAGGAGAGACGAGAGGAGTAGATGCGAGAGGAGGAGATGCGAGGGGAGGAGATGCGAGGGGAGGCGAGTTGAGAGGAGGAGAGAAGGTAGAATAGGTGAGGGGAGAGTAGTGCGAGAGGAATGTAGGTTAAAGGAATAGAGGCCAGAGGAATAAAGGCGAGAGGAATAGAGGCGAGAGGAATAGAGGCGAGAGGAATAGAGGCGAGAGGAATAGAGGCGAGAGGAATAGAGGCGAAAGGAATAGAGGCGAGAGGAATAGAGGCGAGAGGATTTGGGAGAGGAGGAGAGGGAAGAGAAGTGCGAGAGGAAAAAGAGGCGAGAGGAATAGAGGCGAGAGGAATAGAGGCGAGAGGAATAGAGGCGAGAGGAATAGAGGCGAGAGGAATAGAGGCGAGATGAATAGAGGCGAGAGGAATAGAGGCGAGATGAATAGAGGCGACAGGAGTTGGGAGAGGAGGAGAGGGAAGAGAAGTGAGAGAGGAATAGAGGTTAAAGGAATAGAGGCCAGAGGAATAAAGGCGAGAGGAATAGAGGCGAAAGAAGGAGTGGCGAGAGGAGAAGAGAGGAAAGGCGAGATGGATAGTTGCGAGAGGTGGCTAGGGGAGAGGAGTGGTGAGCGGAGGAGAGCCGAGAGGAAGTGATCCGAGAGGAGGAGAGAGGGGGAAGAGGGGAGTGGAGAGAATGAGAGGGAAGGGGGAGGAGACAGGATTATTGGGAAGGGCGGTGGGGAGAGGAGGAGCGGAAAGGGGGGATGCGACAGGAGATTGTTGAGGAGAGGGGAGAGGGTAGAGGAAGAGCGGGTAGAGCAGTTAAGGGGAGAGGTGGTATGGGGAGAGGCGAGAAGAAGGCGAGAGCATAGGTGAGAGGAGAAAAGAGGGTCGACAGGAGGAGAGGAGGAGTGGCGGGAGGAGGAGTGGCGGGAGGAGGAGTGGCAGGAGGTGCGTCGAGAAAAGGTGCGTCGAGAGGAGGAGCGGCGAGAGGAGGAGCGGCGAGAGGAGGAGTGGCGGGAGGAGGAGTGGCGGGAGGAGGAGCGGCGAGAGGAGGAGCGGCGAGAGGCAGCGAGGGGAGAGGGCGAGATGCAAGAGGAGGCTAGGGGAAAGAGGAGAGGAGAGGGGTGAGGAAAGGGGAGAGGTAGAAAGGGGAGAGGAAGAAAGGGGAGAGGAGAAGCCGGGAGGGGCCGAGAGGGGTGATAGTAGTAGGAAGAGGAGGAGAGGGGAGAGGAGGATAGGGGAGAGGAGGATCGGTGAGAGGAGGATCGGTGAGAGGGGGAGAGGAGGTTTGGCGAAAAGAGTAGGAGACGAAGAGTTGGAGAGGGGAGAGTAAGAGATTGGAGAGGATAGGGGGGAGTAGGAGGGGGGAGTAGGAGAGATGAGGGGGGAGTAGGAGAGATGAGTGGATAGTGGGAGAGAATATTAGTAGAGGGGATAAATGAGGAGAGAAAAGATCTGGGGTGTGGCGGATAGGGCAGATGGGGAGAGGGGCGAGGAAAGGGGTATGAGAAGAGGAGAGAGGAGGGGAGAGTAAGAGAGGAAAGGAGGAGCGGGAAGAGTGGTAAGGAGGACAGGTGGAGGAGTGGGGGGAGGAGTGGGGGAGGAGTGGGGGGATGAGTGGGACGAGGAGTGGTAAGATGAGCGGTAAGGAGGAGTGGGGGGAGGAGTGGGGGGATGAGTGGGGGGATGAGTGGGGGGATGAGTGGGGGGATGAGTGGGGGGATGAGTGGGGGGATGAGTGGGGCGAGGAGTGGTAAGATGAGTGGTGGGAGGAGTGGGGAAGGGAGGAGAGGAGACGGGAGAAGAGGGGAGAGGAGGAGTGCGGTGAGGACAAGAGGGAATAATAGAAGAGAGTAGAAGAGGAGACGGTAAGAGTGGATGGCGTAGGAGATGAGAGTGTAAGACAGGAGAGGTAAGTGAGGAGAGGGTAGGAGATAAGAGGGTGGGAAGGGGGAGTGGGAGTATAGAGGGTACAGGAGTGGGGAGGAGAAAGGTGCAGAGAGGGGAAAGGAGTGTAGAGAGGGGAAAGGAGTGTAGAGAGGGGAAAGGAGTGTAGAGAGGAGAGGACGAGTTGAGAGGGGAAAGGAGTGGAGGAGAGAGGAGTGTAGGGGAGAGGAGAGTAGGGGAGAGGAGTGGGGAGAGGAGAACAGAGGAGGAGTGGAGAGGAGAACAGAGGAGGCGATGAGTGGAGGGGAGAGGGGAGTGGAGGGGAGAGGGGAGTGGAGAGGGGAGTGGAGGGGAGGGGAGAGGGGAGTGGAGGGGAGAGGGGAGTGGAGGGGAGAGGGGAGTGGAGGGGAGAAAAGTGGAGGAGAGGAGGAATGATGGGTGGAGTGCGGAGACGAGGATGGGAGAGGAGGAGAGGACAGGGGAGAGGAGTGGTGAAAGGGTAATGGAAATGAGGAAAGGTGAGTGGGGAGCAGAAGACGAGAGGAGGAAAGGGGAGATTAGGAGGCGAGAGGGCGTCTGGCGAGAGAAAGACTGGAAGAGACGACAGATAAGAGGCAGTGCGAGAGGAGTAGGTGCGAGAGGAGCGGCGCGAGGAGGAGAGGCGCGAGGAGAAGGAGCGACAGGAGGAGTGGAGAGAAGAGGAGTGGCGCGAGGAGGGAGTAACGAGGAGGAGGAGGAGGAAATGGCGAGAGGAGGAGGAAATGGCGAGGAGGAGGAAATGGCGAGAGGAGGAGGAAATGGCGAGGAGGAGGAGGAATTGGCGAGGAGGAGGAGGAATTGGCGAGGAGGAGGAGGAATTGGCGAGGAGGAGGAGGAATTGGCGAGAGCAGGAGGAATTGGCGAGAGCAGGAGGAATTGGCGAGAGCAGGAGGAATTGGCGAGAGGAGGAGGAATTGGCGAGAGGAGGAGGAATTGGCGAGAGGAGGAGGAATTGGCGAGAGGAGGAGGAATTGGCGAGAGCAGGAGGAATTGGCGAGAGCAGGAGGAATTGGCGAGAGCAGGAGGAATTGGCGAGAGCAGGAGGAATTGGCGAGAGCAGGAGGAATTGGCGAGAGGAGGAGGAATTGGCGAGAGGAGGAGGAATTGGCGAGAGGAGGAGGAATTGGCGAGAGCAGGAGGAATTGGCGAGAGGAGGAGGAATTGGCGAGAGGAGGAGGAATTGGCGAGAGGAGGAGGAATTGGCGAGAGGAGGAGGAATTGGCGAGAGGAGGAGGAATTGGCGAGAGGAGGAGGAATTGGCGAGAGGAGGAGGAATTGGCGAGAGGAGGAGGAATTGGCGAGAGGAGGAGGAATTGGCGAGAGGAGGAGGAATTGGCGAGAGCAGGAGGAATTGGCGAGAGGAGGAGGAATTGGCGAGAGGAGGAGGAATTGGCGAGAGGAGGAGGAATTGGCGAGAGGAGGAGGAATTGGCGAGAGGAGGAGGAATTGGCGAGAGGAGGAGGAATTGGCGAGAGGAGGAGGAATTGGCGAGAGGAGGAGGAATTGGCGAGAGGAGGAGGAATTGGCGAGAGGAGGAGGAATTGGCGAGAGGAGGAGGATTGGCGATAGGAAGAGAAGCGATAGGAAAAGATGCCTGAGGAGGAGCGGCGAGAGGAGGAGCGGCGAGAGGAGGAGCGGCGAGAGGAGGAGCGGCGAGAGGAGGAGCGGCGAGAGGAGGAGCGGCGAGAGGAGGAGCGGCGAGAGGAGGAGCGGCGAGAGGAGGTGAGGCGAAAGGAGAGGCGCTAGGAGGAGGAGAGGAATGGAGTGTGGAGGAGAGGTGTGGAGTTATGATGAGAGGGGTGGGTTGTGGAGGAGAGGGGTGGGTTGTGGAGGAGAGGGGTGGGTTGTGGAGGAGAGGGGTGGTTTGTGGAGGAGAGGGGTGGGTTGTGGAGGAGAGGGGTGGGTTGTGGAGGAGAGGGGTTGGTTGTGGAGGAGAGGGGTGGGTTGTGGAGGAGAGGGGTGGGTTGTGGAGGAGAGGGGTGGGTTGTGGAGGAGAGGGGTGGGTTGTGGAGGAGGGGGGTGGGTTGTGGAGGAGGGGGGGTGGGTTGTGGAGGAGGGGGGGTGGGTTGTGGAGGAGAGGGGTGGGTTGTGAAGGAGAGGGGTGGGGTGTGGAGGAGAGGGTTGGTGTGTGGAAGAAAGGGGTGGGGTGTGGAAGAAAGGGGTGGGGTGTGGAAGAGAGGGGTGTGGGTGTGGAATAGAAGGGCGGAAATGGAGTAGAGGGGAGAGAGGAGGAGAGGGGTGGGGTGTGGCCGAGAGGAGCGTGAGAGAAGAGGTGAATGGGCGAGGGATGAGGGTAAACGTTGAGTGGGCGAGAGATGAGTGCAACTGTTGAGTGGGCAAAAGATGAGTGGGCAAAAGGTGGGTCGGCAAAAGGTCAGTGAACAAAGGTGAGTTGGCTATTGGGTAGGGGGGAAGAGGGGGAGGGTACGGTGGAGTGGGGGTAGTTGAAGAGTTGAAGGAGTAGGAAAGAGAGGAGGTGAGAGAGGAGAGAAGGGGAGGGAGAAGAGAGAATGAGAAACTGGAGAGGAGAGAAGACACGGCAGAGGAGGAAAGGGGGAGAGGAGGAAAGGGGAGAGGAGGAAAGGGGAGAGGAGGAAAGGGGAGAGGAGGAAAGGGGAGAGGAGGAAAGGGGAGAGGAGAAAAGAGGAGAGGATGAAAGGGGAGAGGAGGAAATGGGAGAGGAGGAAATGGGAGAGGAGGAAATGGGAGAGAAGGAGAGGTGGGAGGAGGAAATGGGAGAGGAGGAGAGGTGAGAGGAGGAGAGGTGAGAGGAAGAATGGTGAGAGGAGGAATGTTGAGAGGAGGAATGTTGAGAGGAAGAATGGTGAGAGGAGGAATGTTGAGAGGAGGAATGTTGAGAGGAGTAATGGTGAGAGGAGGAATGTTGAGAGGAGGAATGTTGAGAGGAGTAATGGTGAGAGGAGGAATGTTGAGAGGAGGAATGTTGAGAGGAGGAATGTTGAGAGGAGGAATGGTGAGAGGAGGAATGGTGAGAGGAGTAGAGAGGTGAGGGTGAGAGGAGAGGATTGGTGAGGAGGAGAGAGGAGAGGGGTGAGGGGGAGGAGGTAGGGGGAGGAGGTGGGGGGGAGGAGGTGGGGGGGGGAGGTGGGGGGAGGAGGTGGGGGGAGGAGGTGGGGGGAGGAGGTGGGGGGGAGGAGGTGAGGGGGAGGAGGTGAGGGGGAGGAGGTGAGGGGAAGGAGGTGAGGGGGAGGATGTGAGGGGGAGAGGATAGGGGTTAGGGGGAGAGGAGAGGGGTGAGGTGGAGAGGAGTAGAGGGGTGAGGGGGAGAGGAGTAGAGGGGTGAGGGGGAGATGAGTAGAGGGGTGAGGGGCAGATGAGTAGAGGGGTAAGGGGGAGAGGAGTAGAGTGGTGAGGGGTGAGGGGGAGAGGAGAAGATGGGGAGAGGAGAAGATGAGTAGAGGGGTGAGGGGCAGATGAGTAGAGGGGTAAGGGGGTGAGGGGGAGTGGAGGAGAGTGATGAGGGGGAGAGGAGAGGGGGTGAGGGGGAGAGGAGAGGGGGAGAGGGGGGTGAGGGGGAGGGGAGAGGGGGTGAGGGGGAGAGGAGAGGGGGTGAGGGGGAGAGGAGAGGGGGAGAGGGGGTGAGGGGGAGAGGAGAGGGGGAGAGGAGAGGGGGAGAGGAGAGGGGGAGAGGAGAGGGGGAGAGGAGAGGGGTCAGGAGGAGAGGGGTCAGGAGGAGAGGGGTCAGGAGGAGAGGGGTCAGGAGGAGAGGGATCAGGAGGAGAGGGGGTCAGGAGGAGAGGGGTCAGGAGGAGAGGGGTCAGGAGGAGAGGGATCAGGAGGAGAGGGATCAGGAGGAGAGGGATCAGGAGGAGAGGGATCAGGAGGAGAGGGGTCAGGAGGAGAGGGATCAGGAGGAGAGGGATCAGGAGGAGAGGGGTCAGGAGGAGAGGGGTCAGGAGGAGAGGGGTCAGGAGGAGAGGGGTCAGGAGGAGAGGGGGTCAGGAGGAGAGGGGTCAGGAGGAGAGGGGTCAGGAGGAGAGGGGTCAGGAGGAGAGGGGTCAGGAGGAGAGGGGTCAGGAGGAGAGGGGTCAGGAGGAGAGGGGTCAGGAGGAGAGGGATCAGGAGGAGAGGGGTAAGGAGGAGAGGGGTAAGGAGGAGAGGGGTAAGGAGGAGAGGGGTCAGGAGGAGAGGGGTGAGGGTGAGAGGGGTGAGGAGAGGGGGGAGAGGAGAGGGGAGAGGAGAGGGGGAGGGGAGAGGAGAGGGGGAGAGGAGAGGAGAGGGGGAGAGGAGAGGAGAGGGGGAGAGGAGAGGAGAAGGGGAGAGAAGGGGAGAGGAGAAGGGGAGAGGAGGGTGAGAGGGGTGAGGGGGAGAGGAGAAGAGGGGTGAGTGGAAGAGGAGAGGGGTGAGTGGAAGAGGAGAGGGGTGAGTGGAAGAGGAGAGGGGGGGAGAGGAGGAGAGAGGAGAGGGGGGAGAGGAGGAGAGAGGTGAGGGTGGAGAGTAGGAGAGGGGTGAGGGGAGAGGTGAGGGTGGAGAGTAGGAGAGGGGTGAGGGGAGAGGAGAGGAGAGGAGAGGGGTGAAGAGAGGGGTGAAGGGAGAGGAGAGGGGTGAAGAGAGGGGTGAAGGGAGAGGAGAGGGGAGAGGAGAGGGGTGAAGGGAGAGGAGAGGGGTGAGGGGAGAGGAGAGGGGTGAGGGGAGAGAAGATGGGTGAGGGGAGAGAAGAGGGGTGAGGAGAGGAGAAGAGGGGTGAGGAGAGGAGAAGAGGGGTGAGGAGGTGAGGGGTGAGGAGGTGAGGGGTGAGGAGGTGAGGGGGAGAGGGGTGAGGAGGTGAGGGGTGAGGAGGTGAGGGGGAGAGGGGTGAGGGGGAGAGGTGTTAGGAGAGGGGTGAGGGGGAGAGGTGTTAGGAGAGGAGTGAGGAGGAGAAGAGTAGAGGGTTGGGGAGGAGTGGGTTGAGGAGGAGAAGAGGAGAGGGTTAGGGAGGAGTAGAGGAGAGGGGTGAGGAGGAGAGGGGTGATGAGGAGAGGGGCGAGGAGGAGAGGGGTGAGGAGGAGAGGGGTGAGGAGGAGAGGGGTGAGGAGGAGAGAGGTGAGGAGAAGAGGAGAGGGGTGAGGAGAAGTGGAGCGAGGTGAGGAGGAGAGGGGTGAGGAGAAGTGGAGCGAGGTGAGGAGGAGAGGGGTGAGGAGGAGAGGGGGTGAGGGGGAGAGGTGGAAAGGGGTGAGGGGGAGAGGAGTAAAGGGGTGAGGGAAGAGGAGGAGAGGGGTGAGGGAAGAGGAGGAGAGGGGTGAGGGGGAGAAGAAGTAAGGGGTGAGGGAAGAGGAGGAGAGGGGTGAGGTGGAGAGGAGGAGAGGGGTGAGGTGGAGAGGAGGAGAGGGGTGAGGGAAGAGGATGAGAGGGGTGAGGGAAGAGGAGGAGAGGGGTGAGGGGGAGAAGAGGTAAGGGGTGAGGGAAGAGGAGGAGAGGGGTGAGGTGGAGAGGAGGAGAGGGGTGAGGTGGAGAGGAGGAGAGGGGTGAGGTGGAGAGGAGGAGAGGGGTGAGGTGGAGAGGAGGAGAGGGGTGAGGTGGAGAGGAGGAGAGGGGTGAGGTGGAGAGGAGGAGAGGGGTGAGGTGGAGAGGAGGAGAGGGGTGAAGGGGAGAGGAGAGTGGTGAGGGGGAGAGGAGATGGGAGAGGAGATGGGAGAGTAGGAGATGGGAGAGTAGGAGATGGGAGAGTAGGAGATGGGAGAGTAGGAGTGGAGAAAGTAGGAGAGGAGAGAGTAGGAGAGGAATGAGTAGGAGAGGGACGGGGGGGAGGGTGTATGAGGAGAGGGGCGGGGGGAAGGGTGTATGAGAAGAGGGAGGAGGGGAAGGGTGAAGAGGGGAGAAGATGAGAGGGGAGAGCAGGCGAGGGGAGAAGAGGAGAGGGGAGAAGAAGAGAGGGGAGAAGAGGAGAGGGGATAGTTGGAGAAGGGAGTTGGAGAGGGGAGAGTTGGAGAAGGGAGTTGGAGAGGGGAGAGTTGGAGAAGGGAGTTGGATAGGGGAGAGTTGGAGAGGGGATAGGATTAGTGGGTGAGGAGGAAAGAGGGGAGAGTTGGAGAGGGGATAGGATTAGTGGGTGAGGAGGAAAGAGGGGAGAGTTGGAGAGGGGATAGGATTAGTGGGAGAGGAGGAATGAGGTGAGGAGGAGAGGGGAGATGATTAGTCGAGAGGAGTGAGCGAGAGGAGTAGACGAGTGGAGGTGTAGGCGAGAGGTATGGGAGAGAGTAGGAGAGGGGAGAAGGAGATTCGATAGGAGTGATGTGAGGAGTGGCGCTTGGAGGAGAGATGGGATGAGAAGAGGTGAGATGAGAAGAGGTAAGAGGTGGAGGCGAGAGGAGGAAGGGAGAGAGGATAGGGGAGAGAGGATAGGGGAGAGAGGATAGGGGAGAGAGGATAGGGGAGAGAGGATACGGGAGAGAGGATAGGGGAGAGAGGATAGGGGAGAGAGGATACGGGAGAGAGGATAGGGGAGAGAGGATAGGGGCGAGAAGAGGGGTGAGGTTAGTGTTGAGGAGAGTGGCGAGAAGAGGTGGGAGGATAGGTGAGAGGCGAGATTACTGGGGAGTGGATGAGAGGGAAAAGTAGGAGAGGATTAGTGGGGAGACCAGTAGAGGGGCGAGGAGGAAGAAAGGAGTGAGGAGGAGAGTGTAGAGCAGGAGTGGAGCGAGGAGGAGAATTGTGAGGAGTGGGAGGGGAGGGAATAGGGCATAGGAGGAGAGGGGATAGGATATGGTGAGGAGCGGGGAGAGGAGATGGGAAGAGTATTCGGAGTTGGGAGAGGAAGAGGGGAAAAGTGGGGGAGAGGTGAGGAGAGGGGTGAGTAGAAGAGGGGTGAGTAGGAGAGTAGGAGCGGAGAGATGGGTAGAGGGGAAAGGAGGAGAGGGGAGTTGAGTGGGAAAGTGGGGAGAGCGGCAGATTGGGGTGTGGGAGAGGGGAGTGTGGGGTGTGAGAGAGGGGAGTGTGGGGTGTGAGAGAGGGGAGAGTGGGAGAGGGGAGAGGGGAGTGGGAGAGTAGAGGGGGGAGAGTGGGAGGGTGGGAGAGTGGGAGGGTGGGAGAGTGGGAGTGTGGGAGAGTGAGTGAGGAGAGAGTGAGTGAGGGGAGTGTGGGTGAGGGGAGAGTGGGAGAGGGGAGAGTGGGAGAGGGGAGTGTGGGTGAGGGGAGTGTGGGTGAGGGGGAGAGTGGGAGAGGGGAGAGTGGGAGAGGGGAGAGTGGGAGAGGGGAGAGTGGGAGAGGGGAGAGTGGGATATGGAAGAGTGGAGGGCGG
This sequence comes from Tanypteryx hageni, assembly GCA_028673005.1. NCBI lineage: Eukaryota > Metazoa > Arthropoda > Insecta > Odonata > Petaluridae > Tanypteryx > Tanypteryx hageni. Next base: position 16,480,360 of record CM054120.1, on the reverse strand, counting down.
GAGATGGGAAAGTAAGAGAGGTGATGAGAGGCGATTGTAGGAGAAGGGAGCGTAGGAGAGGGGTGAGTAGGAGAGGGGTGAGTAGAAGAGGGGAGCGTATGAGAGGGGGCGTAGGAGAGGGGGCGTAGGAGAGGGGGCGTAGGAGAGGGGGCGTAGGAGAGGGGGCGTAGGAGAGGGGGCGTAGGAGAGGGGGCGTAGGAGAGGGGGCGTAGGAGAGGGGGCGTAGGAGAGGGGGCGTAGGAGAGGGGGCGTAGGAGAGGGGGCGTAGGAGAGGGGGCGTAGGAGAGGGGGCGTAGGTGAGGGGGCGTAGGAGAGAAGGCGTAGGAGAGGGGAAGGTAAAAGAGCGGAGAGTAGGAGAGGGGAGAGTAGGAGAGGGGGAGAGTAGGAGAGGGGAGAGTAGGAGAGGGGAGAGTAGGAGAGGGGAGAGTAGGAGAGGGGAGAGTAGGAGAGGTGAGAGTAGGAGAGGGGAGAGTAGGAGAGGGGAGAGTAGGAGAGGAGGGAGTAGGAGAGGGGAGAGTGTTGGGTTGGAGAAGGAGAGTATGAGGAGGGAGAGGATGTGATTGGAGAGATGAAGAGTTGAGTGTAAGAGATGGGAGGAAGATATCGGAGAAGGAGAGGGGGAGAGGAGAGGGATGAAAAGAAGGGGGAAGAAAAGGAGAGGGAAGTGGAGGATAGGGAAATGAGGAGGGGGAGAGGAGATAGGGTAGAGAGGTGGAGAGGGGAGAGGAGACGAGGAAGAGAAGAGGGAGAGGAAGTGGGGAGGAGAGGAAGTGGGGAGGAGAGGAAATGGGGAGGAGAGGAAATGGGGAGGAGAGGAAATGGGGAGGAGAGGAAATGGGGAGGAGAGGAAATGGGGAGGAGAGGAAATGGGAGGAGAGGGAGAGGAAATGGGGAGGAGAGGGAGAGGAAATGGGGAGGAGAGGGAGAGGAAATGGGGAGGAGAGGGAGAGGAAATGGGGAGGATAGGGAGAGGAAATGGGGAGGAGAGTGGAGAGGTGGAACGGGGTGAGTGACGGGAGAGATGATGTGGGGAGAGTAAGTAAGGGGAGAGTAGGACGGGAGAGGAGAGGAGTGTAGTGAGTAGGAGAGGTGAGACGTGGAGAGGGGGAAAATGGAGCGGGGAGAAGTGGAGAGGGGAGAAGTGGAGAGGGGAGAAGTGGAGGGGAGAAGTGGAGGGGAGAAGTGGAGAGGGGAGAGGTGGAGAGGGGAGAGGTGGAGAGGGGAGAGGTATAGAGGAGATGGGAGAGAAGAAAGGAGGGGAGAGGAGGAGATGGGAGAGAAGAAAGGAGGGGAGAGGAGGAGATGGGAGAGAAGAAAGGAGGGGAGGGGAGATGGGAGAGAAGAAAGGAGGGGAGAGGAGGAGATGGGAGAGAAGAAAGGAGGGGAGGGGAGGAGATGGGAGAGAAGAAAGGAGGGGAGGGGAGGAGATGGGAGAGAAGAAAGGAGGGGAGGGGAGGAGATGGGAGAGAAGAAAGGAGGGGAGAGGAGGAGAATGGAGAGAAGAAAGGAGAGAAGAAAGGAGAGGAGAGGGAAGAGGTCAAGAGGTGGATGTGAGAGAGTAGGAGAGAGGCGAGTTGGAGAGAAGAGTAGGGGAGGGGTGAGTAAGAGAGTGGCGAGTACGTGAGGAAGAGAAGGAGAGGGGAGAGGTCAAGAGGTGGATGTGAGAGAGTAGGAGAGAGGCGAGTTGGAGAGGAGAGTAGGGGAGGGGTGAGTAAGAGAGTGGCGAGTACGTGAGGAAGAGAAGGAGAGGGGAGAGGAACTGAGTGGAGAGGAGGACGTTGGTTTGGTGATAAGAGTGGAGAGGGAATAGGAGAGGATGTGGAGAGGGAATAGGAGAGGATGTGGAGAGGGAATAAAAGAGTAGAGAGAGAGAGAGTGGGGAGAGTAGATGTGGGGGAGAGTAGGTTTGGGAAGTGCAGGAGTGGTGTGAGCAGGAGAATAGAGGGAAGAGTAGGAGAGTGGAGAGTAGGAGATTTGAGAGGTGGAGAGTAGAGAGTAGGAGATTTGAGAGGTGGAGAGCGGAGAGGTGGAGAATAGAAGGGGGTAAGAGTAGGAGGGGGAGAGTAGGAGGGGGAGAGTAGGAGGGGGGAGAGTTGGAGTAGATTACCAGAGGGTTGAGTAGGAATGGGGGAGAAGGAGATAGGAGATGAGGAGTTGGGAGAAAATGAGAGGGAAGAGCAGAAGAGGAAGAGGGAAGAGGAGAGGGGAGAGGAAGAGAGAGTAGAGGGAAGAGGAGGATGGAGAAGAGAGGGGAGGGGCGGATAGGAGGAGGATAGGGGAGAGAAGCAGATGGGTGATTGGAAGGGAAATGAGGAGAGGGCAGAAGAGGAGAGGGTATGAGAGGAGACGGTAGGAGAGGAGAGGGTAGGAGGGGAGTGGGTTTGAGATGAGCGAACAGAAAGAGAGGGACGATGAACAGAGGAGATTTAAGAGGAGAGGAAGAGGGGAGAAGATGAGATGGTAGAGGTGATGAGGGTATAGGCTGAGAAGGGATAGGTCGAGAGGAGTGGTGAGAGGAGGAAAGGGGAGAGGAGGAGGGGGGGAGAGGAGCATGGAGAGGGGAGAGGAGCATGGAGACAGGAGAGTAGAAGAGGGGTGAGGAGGAATGTGGAGAGGATAGGATAGCAGAGTGGAAAGAAGAGAGAAGGGAAAGGAGGATAAGGAAGAGGAGGTGAGGTGTGGTGATGAGAGAGGATAGGCTGAGAGGGTAGAGGAGGGGAGTGTATAAGAGAAGAGGAGGGGAGTGGAAAGAATGATGGGGGAGAGTAGGGGGAGAGGAGGCGAAACGAGAGGGGTGAGGAGTAGAGTGGAGAGAAGGAAAAGGGGAGAGCAGAAGAGGGAAGAGGAGAGTAGCGAAGAATAGGACATAAGAAGAGGGGAGAAGAAGTGGGTAGAGTACGAGAAGAAAGAATAGGAGAGAGAAGAAAGAATTGGAGAGAGGAGAATAGGAGAGAGGAGAATAGGAGAGAGGAGAATAGGAGAAGAGAATAGGAGAGAGGAGAATAGGAGAAGAGAATAGGAGAGAGGAGAATAGGAGAGAGGAGAATAGGAGAGAGGAGAATAGGAGAGAGGAGAATAGGAGAGAGGAGAATAGGAGAGAGGAGAATAGGAGAGAGGAGAATAGGAGAGAGGAGAGTAGGAGAAAGGAGTAGGGGAGGGTATAAGAGTGGGGAGAAGAAAGAGGAGAGGCGAGAGGAGAGAAGAAAAAAGTGGTGAGAGAAGAAGATGGGAGTGGAGGAGAGAGGAGAAAAGGAGATGGGAGTGGAGGAGAGAGGAGAAAAGGAGATGGGAGTGGAGGAGAGAGGAGAAAAGGAGATGGGAGTGGAGGAGAAAAGGAGATGGGAGTGGAGGAGAAGTTGGAGGAGGAGAGTGGAGAGGAGAGTGGAGAAAAGAGTGAAGCGGGGAGAGGAGAGGGGAGAGAAAAGAGGAGAGTGGAGAGGATTGGAGAGGAGGGAGGATAGGGGAGAGGAGAGAAGAGACGAGTAGTGGAGAGAGGAGACGGGAGAGGAATAGAGGTGAGAGGAGGTGGAAGGAGAGGTGTGTGGGGGAGAGTGGAGTGAAGGAGGGAAGAATAGGGGAGAGGACTGCAGGAGAGGGGAGAGGCGAGAGTGGGAAGGGTGAGGAGAGGGGAGAGGAGGAGAAGGGAGTGGAGGATAGGTGACAGGATGAGAGGGGAAAGGAGGCGAGGGGAGAAGAGGAGATGGGAGAAGAGGAGAGGGGGGAGAGGAGAGGGGAGAAGAGAAGAGAAGAGGGGAGAGAGAAGAGGAGAGAGAGAAGAGGGGAGAAGAGAAGAGGGGAGAAGAGAAGAGGGGAGAAGAGAAGAGGGGAGAAGAGAAGAGGGGAGAAGAGGAGAGGGGAGAAGAGGTTAGGGGAGAGGAGATTGGTGACGAAAGGGGAGATGAGGAGAGGGGAAAGGAGAGAAGAGAGAAGACGGGAGAGGTGGTGAGGGGAGAGGACGAGAGGGGAGAGGAGAGGACGAGAGGGGAGAGGAGAGGACGAGAGGGGAGAGGTGAGGAGGAAAGGGGAGAGGAGAGGTGAGAAGGAAAGGGGAGAGGATTGGTGGGGAGAGGATTAGAGAGGAGAGGAGTAGAGGGGAGAGGAGTAGAGGGGAGAGGAGTAGAGGGGAGAGGAGTAGAGGGGAGAGGAGTAGAGGGGAGAGGAGTAGAGGGGAGAGGAGTAGAGGGGGGTGGGATAAAGGAGAGGAGGAGTGGTTAGAGATGGAGAGGAGTGGTGAGAGTAGGAGAGGGGAGAGGAAGAGAGGGGAGAAGAGGAGAGGGGAGAAGAGGAGAGGGGAGAAGAGGAGAGGGGAGAGGAGCATGGAGAGGGGAGAGGAGCATGGAGAGGGGAGAGGAGCATGGAGAGGGGAGAGGAGCATGGAGAGGGGAGAGGAGCATGGAGAGGGGAGAGGAGCATGGAGAGGGGAGAGGAGCATGGAGAGGGGAGAAGAGGAGAGGGAGAGGAGCATGGAGAGGGGAGAAGAGGAGAGGGGAGAGGAGCATGGAGAGGGGTGAGGAGGAAAGTGTAGAGGATTGGATATGGAGTGGAAAGAGGCTAGGAGAGGGGAAAGGAGGATAGGGAAGAGGAGAGGGTTGATAGGTTGAGATAGCTGAGGAGGATGAGGAGAGGGGAGGGGAGTGGAGAGAAGGGTAGGGGAGAGGAGTAGGGGGAGATGAGGGGATAGGAGAGGGGAGAGGAGTAGGGGGAGATGAGGGGATAGGAGAGGGGAGGAGAAGGAGGGGGAGAGGAGGATTGGGAGATGAGGGGATAGGAGAGGGGAGAGGAGGGGATAGGAGAGGAGTGAGAAGTAGAGAGGAGAGAAGTGGAGGGGAGAGTAAGAGTGGGGAGATTAGGAGTGGGGTGTAGGAGAGGGGAGAAAAGAGAGAATTGATGAGAGATGGAGAGGGGTGATGAGAGGTGGAGAAGGGAGAGGAGAGGGTGAGGAGGAGTAGGGAGCGGAGGAGAGGGGAGATGAGATAGGAGAGGGGAGAGGATATAGGATAAGGGAGGAGGAGAGGGAAGGGGAGTAGAGGATGGGCGGAGATGGGAGAGGAGAGTGTAGAGGAGAGTGAAGAGGAAAGTGAAGAGGAATGTGCAGAGGAGAGTGGGCGTTACCAGAGGGGGAGAGGAAGAGGGGAGGGCAGGAGGAAAGTGGAGCAGGAGTGGGATAGCAGGAGGGAGGAGAGCATGAGAGGGTAAAGCAGGAGAGGGGAGAGGAGAGTGCAGGAGAGGGGAGAGCTGGAGAGGAAATAGGAGAGGAGGGAAGAAGATGGGAGAGGAAGGGGGGTGAGTACGAGAAGGGAGAATTGGTGAGGGGTGATTTGGTGAGGGGTGATTTGGAGAGGAGAGATTAGGAGAAAGGAGTAGGAGAGGGGATAGCTGGAGTGAGGAGGAGAGGAGGAGAGGGGAGTGGAGAGAAGAAATGGAGGAGAGGGGAGAGAAGAAATGGAGGAGAGGGGAGAGAAGATGGGAGTTGGGGAGATGTGTGAGGAGATGGGAGAGCAGGAGAGGGGAGAGGAGAGGGGAGAGTAGGGTGGGGAGGGGTGAGGAGAGTGGAAGATGTGTGAAGAGGGGGAGAGCAGAGTGCACGAGAGGGGAGAGTTTAGTAGAGGGTTGAGGAGGAGAGGGGGGAGGAGAGGGGGAGGAGAGGGGGGAGGAGAGGGGGAGGAGAGGGGGAGGAGAGGGAGGAGGAGAGAGGAAAGGAGGTGAGGCGAGAAGAGGGGAGGAGAGATGATAGGATGACTGGGGATAGGATGGCATGAGAGAGGATGACAGGGAACAGTATGACAGTGGAGAGGCTGACAGCGGAGAGGCGCACAGGGGAAAGGATGACAGGGGCGAGGATGACAGGGGAGAGGATGACAGGGGAGAGGATGACAGGGGAGAGGATGACAGGGGAGAGGATGACAGGGGAGAGGATGACAGGGGAGAGGATGACAGGGGAGAGGATGACAGGGGAGAGGATGACAGGGGAGAGGATGACAGGGGAGAGGATGACAGGGGAGAGGATGACAGGGGTTAGGAGGAGAGGTGAGAGTAAAAGAGGGAAGAAGAGGAGGCGGGAAACGGATCGTAGGCAATAGGAATGGATTGAATTAACAGGTAAACTTGTAAATTGCGAGAGGGAGCTGAAAAACTAACTGGAATATGGGGACTCGGGCGGACCGGTAATTTGGCGATCGCCCTAAAGTCCATTCCTCTTAAGTCCGACTGGGCCGGTATAAAATTAAATACTTGAATATTATTTCGCTATTACTTTAATAATTTGATTAAATCTTTTAGCCGTATTATAAACAAATTTTGATGTTTTTATTAAAATTGTCGAGTGATGCTATTCAACGTATTTTAGTTCGCATTTACGTTGATGAGATAATGAATTCTTACCGCGATTAAAATATAATTCTAAAAAATTGGGCCCTTTGCACAATCGCTCGGGTCGGTTTAGTATTGGCAGTTGGCTCGTTGGCACTTGAAAGAAAATAGAGAAAATCGGAGGAGGAAAATGCACCGACAGGATTATAAATGAATGGCATTATAGACTAATGCGAGAAGTAGATATTTTAGAGAATAGATATATGAGACGGGAGAAGAATCAGTTAGAAAGAGGATCGAGAGAGCGAATGATAAGATGGAGGTGCAAGTGATAGAGAGGAGAGGAAGGAGGAGGGTTGCATGGCGACAGAGGGAGTGACAGCGATACCGCAAGAGGAGAAGGAATAGAATAGCGAAGGAAAGAGTTGGGCGTGGGATATGATAAATCGGGTGTGGAGATAAAAATTAGCGGTGCGGAGGAAGCGAGGTGGAAGAGATGGAGTTCGATCGAAGTGAGTGTATTGTGATATAGGTGTGGTCTGAAGAACAAAGAGAGCAGTGGCGGGAAAAAACAGGGACAGTGAATTGGCTCGCGTGGGCAGAGAAGAGGGCGGAGAGGAGAGGGAGGAGGTGTAGAGGGAGGTAAGGGAAGAGAGAGTAGAGAAATTAGAGAAGAGGGAGGAAAGAAAATGGAGGAGAGGGAGGAGAAGAGGGAGGATTTGTAGGAGAGGGAGGATAGAAGAGGGAGGAGAAGGAAGAGAGGGAGGGGAAGGAGGAGAGGAGGGAGATGGGAGGGAGGAGAGTTAGCAGAGGGAGAAGGAAGAGAAGGAGAGAGAGGGAGAAGGAAGAGAAGGAGAGAGAGGGAGGAGGTGAGGGAGGAGGTGAGGGAGGAGGTGAGGGAAGAGGAGAGGGAGAAGGAGGGAGGAGGAGAGGTTGGAGGAGAGGTTAGAGGAGAGGTTGGAGGAGAAGATGTTGGGAGAGAGGGAGGAAGGGAGAGAGGGAGGAAGGGAGAGGTGAGGGAGGAGGTGAGGGAGGAGGTGAGGGAGGAGGTGAGGGAGGAGGTGAGGGAAGAGGAGAGGGAGAAGAAGGGAGGAGGAGAGGTTGGAGGAGGTGATGTTGGGAGAGAAGGAGGGAGGGAGAGAGGGAGGGAGGGAGAGAGGGAGGGAGGGAGAGAGGGAGGGAGGGAGAGAGGGAGAAAGGGAGAGAGGGAGGAAGGGAAAGAGAGAGGAAGGGAGAGAGGGAGGAAGGGAGATAGTAGCAGGGGGGAGATAGGTGGAGAGGGGAGAAGGGGAGGTAGGGAGGAGAGGGAAGAAGGACCTATAGGAAGGAAAGGGAGATTAGATGGTGCTGGAGAGAGAGGGTTAGAGGGATCGTGCTTCCATCTGGAGCAGATGACGCGTAGGCTGCCCTGAGTTGCTTCTGTGGAATGCGAGTGCCAAAGTGAGTATTGTCGCACGCTGCACTTCGGCAATTTAGAGGAATTCTATATAATGTGAGAAAGAGTTTTGTAACAGGCATGTTAAATAGACGGCGCATTATAAAATACCAATAATATATAATTTACATATGTTACGTAATTTATAATGGATGATATGAGGCCAATTTCCGCGATTTTTCTCCATTTGTTTCCCATGCATTCCAAAGTCCAAAAGTAACTATTTCAATCTATCTACCTATTTCATTTAAAGTATATCATCATCATCATCCGTAGACAGGTCCGTGATTATTCGTGGTTAAACCTGGTTCTCCACATACTCCTATTTTTCCACTGTCCTCTTCATATCTTGATAACTCTTTTTCCCTTTCAAATCGTCTATCAGCTGAAACCTTTTCCTACCTCTTTCCCCTTTTCCATCTAGTTTTCCTCCTAACAAGTCTTGAATCATACTCTCTCCCCTCAGGTAATATCCAACCCAGTTTGCCTTCCTCTTTCTAATAGTCTGTATAATGATTAGCTTCTCTCCTACTCTTCGTAGCACATCATCGTATTTCATCCTATCTGTCCATTTTATCTTCAGCATTCTCCTCCAAGTCCACATTTCAAAGCTTTCCAAGTATTTGATGTCATTTTTCCTTAGCGTCCATGTTTCTGCCTCGCATAAAACTATACTCCATTTTATGAACTTCTTGCGGATATCTTCCCTTATATTCCCCGTAAGTAGGTGTTTCTTTCTTCTGAAAGCCGCATTTGCTTTTCCTATTCTAGTCCTGATCTCATCCGTACATTTTGCTTCTCTTGTTATTATGCTTCCAAGGTATTCATGGTCTGAAACTTGTTCTAAAGGCTTTCCTCCAATGCTTATGTTCAGATTCTCTTCTGTCCCTGATATTCGAATGACCTTGGATTTTTCTGTTTATTTCCATAGCGTATTTTCTACCTGTTATTACTAGTGTTTTTATAATTTTCTGGAGTTCCTTTTCCTTTCTTGCTAGAAGTACCTGATCATCCGTGTATTATACTTTTCTTATAATCCTTCCTCCAATTTTTAAATCTACTGTGTTTTCTAACGCTTCTTGCATTAGTCTTTCCCCATATATATTGAACAGGGTCGGCGATAGGCAGCAGCCCTGTCTTACTCCTCTACCGATGTTTACTCCGTAGGTTTCCGCATTCTCCAACCTGACCTTTACAAGTTGATTCACATTTAGATTGCTGATCAGTATCCTGCCTATCCAGTCTACACATATATCCTTTAATATCTTCATCAACATTAACCAATTTACTCTATCATAGGCCTTCTGCCAGTCTACAAAACATACTCAGATATCTTGACTGTACTCTATTGCCATTTCTGATATGATTCTAACGAGCCCTATCGTATCTCTAGTTCCTCGTCCTTTTCTGAAACCGAATTGATCTTCCCCTAGCATTTCTTCTGCATTTTTCTCCAGCCTTTTATTAAGAATCCTCGTGATGATCTTCGAAGTGTGTGAGAAAAGGCTTATGGTTCTGTAATCTTTACACTGCATTGCCTCTGGCTTCTTCTTTAGAGGGATCATTGTTACTTCTAGGAAATCCCGAGGCCACTCTCCCGTGTCGTAAATCTTATTAATTAATTTCGTGATCGTTTTTAGTCCTTCTGATCCCATGACTTTAAATACCTCAGCCGGTATTCTATCGCTGCCTGTGGCTGTCCGTTTCTTTAGTTCCACTATAGCTTTTTCTATTTTGCTCTCCATAATACTTGGTCCTAAGTTTTCTTCTTTAATGTTTTCCTCATCTTCCAGTTCTACTTTTGCTGATCCTGCCTGTTTGCTGTATAATTCCTTAATGTATTCTTCCCATACCTGTGCTACATCCTTTGTTTCTGAGACTATCTTCCCATCCGTATTCATAATTCCTTTACCACGAATTCCATTCGACTTCTTATCTTATAATTACAGTGCCCTAGCGTACATCATATCGTACCGTCCCTCACTTCTCCATTTGTTGTATTTCATCACATTTTTCTTATATCCAATTTTCTGTAGCTTTATCTGTTACCCTTCTCTACTCATTGTTTATACGTCTATAGTTGGCTCTGCCTTCTTCACTGTTAACGTTTTTCCATTTTCGTCTCTCATCCATTTTGTCCAGCATTTCGTTAGTGATTCATGGTATTCTGATGTTCTTCTCTTGTTTTCCAATTTCTTTATCCAAGGTATCCTTGATACTGGTTTAAATTTCTTCCCATTCTATCATCTTTGTTTTACTAGGATGTAATCTTTTCGGCATCTCATTTTATCTCCTGGGATTTTCCATGTGTATAACCTTCATCATGCTCTTCATCATATCTTTCCTAAGTACCAGAGTTACTTCCCTTTCCCCACTATTTCCTCCAGAGTTAACTACCCTGAACTCGTACGAGTCGAACTGTCCTCCTTCCCACCTAGTTTCGATCAGGCCTATAATGTCAACTCTATTTCTTCTCATTTCTTCTTTCAAGTTCTCTAGTTTTCCTGCCTTTCTCATAGTTCTTACGTTCTAAGTGCCTATTCGTAAATTACTTTCGACAAATATGTTCCTCAGGGCAGTCCCCACCCAGAGATCCGATTGTGGGACTATTTTACCTCCGGATTGTTTTATCTCGAGAGAACTCATATTGTCCAACCATATAATAATTACTAGGGATAGTAATGTGGTAGTTTCCCTCTTGCTTTCCACATCACAGTACTGTAGCCGTTCAAATTTTCTCTATCACGCATACAGCTGTATTGGATATAGACCCAGCCAACATCATTTGTTTTCGGCTCTATACAATACTGACAGTACTGTTGCCTACTGCCAAGCACCGATGATAGTTTTAAAATTTTTTTAATTTTAATTTTTTTAAGAGCATATATGCAATACATATTCCACAGTAAATAAATAAATAAAAACTTGATGGACTAATAATCGAGAGAATCTCCTTAATTCGTGTTGTGGAAGGAAAATAATGAACAAATTAGCGTAACTACTGCGAGGAAATCATTCACTTCAGAAAGATCTTTTGCACATAAGCAAGTAAAATATACGATGGGATACTTTTGAGATGGTATACATTTGCTAAAGGATCACCGTATCTAGATTATATATGGAAATGTATTATCGTTGTTAATATTCTGACTGAATTCATCATTCACATCAATACATAGTAGTCAGTTGCTGTAAAATCGTTCATTTATACGGACAGAAACTTCTGGTATAGTTTAATTGCACATAAAATTGTAGTAGGTTAAGACAGGAAGTTAATTCAATTACATGCGAGAAAAGTACGCAGCACGAAATCACCTAAATTAATTTAAATACTGAGTCTTCATTTATCACCAGTGCTACGAAACATATATCACTTTTAACACCTAATCTGGCATTCCCAATCCTCGCAGTCACTTATTCAACGATATTCTATTATTTCATTAAAAACATTTGTTTTACTGCCCTGGACTATTTAATATTACGTTAATGGTACGTTAAACAATGCATTAATAAAGCGTATTAATTGAATTTATTTTGGGTGAATGAAACATTTTTCTGATTATATATTGTATTAAACACAAAATAAAATCGGTTAAAGTAAAATTATCTAAACATATATGTTTTAGTAACAATTAATAAAATTATCTTTGTACCAACAAAAAATATCTTAAATGTCCCAAGACCAAAATAGTTTTGTAAAATCTAGTTCAGAGGCTGAAGGCGAAAATACACCGAATGATTTTCATATTAAAATTAATTTGATTATACGAAAATATTATAGAAATACGCCTTCATTATTTATAGTACAATGCAATCTTTTTTATCAAACATTCTTCATAAATTCTATTTGCAGCTCATCAGGTTATAAAGCATTTAATAAATAAATTCATAGTGACAACGTTTCTAATGTCCCTCCTCCCAGAAATAAACCGTGGTTTTATAAATATCTCCAAGATGGTGAATTTAACAATATTTACCGAATTAGTTACATTCGATGGCGTGGATGCACGAGTGAATGCGCCTTAATTTTTACCCGGTAAGAACGATGACGTTTGCTATGTTATAGGTCAAGTCAAAAAATTTACCAATTATCTTCGATATAAATCTTAAACACTATATCCAACGCCCAACGAAACACTAGCTAATGCCACAAATGAAATTTTGAAGAATTCAAAATATAGGCTGAGCCTCGAAGTTACGCTATAAACAAAAATATTAACCAGTGCTCTCTCGCGAAGCGAAAAGCTCAACGTTATCATGAAATGACATTCATTTAAATTTACCTCAACGTTTCAAACGCTAATTAAAACATGACAATAGACATGGAAACAGCATGGTTGCTCTGCGTCATATTAAGATTCGCAGATCTCAAACTGATATCAACCACGCAAATAGATTAAACTTTTTACGCAAATATAATCAATGAAATATGTACATACTAATTCTTCATGAGAATGAGATTGCGCTGCCAAACACGGAAGATACGAACTAATGAGCACAAAGTATCTGCATTTCGCGTGTTGCAATATTAAATGCGTTGAAACACTTCACTTCGAAAATTGTCGACATAATAATCTTTCAAAATACAAATCACTTCATTCATAAAGCGTAAACACACCAAAGGGAAAGACCGAATACCCAAGCGATTAATACAACATTGAAAACGAACAAAATATTTGTTAATAATTTAATGTAAATAAGCAAAAATAAATGAACGTCGGCATTCCTGAATTCCTGACTGATCATTCGTGCATTACGCTCATTTTAAGTAATTTAAGGGTTAATTGGGACAAATATGTAACGATAAATACTTAAAAAGTGTTCTTCCACTGCACAAACTCCCAAGCCATCGGTGGGATTAATACCCGCGAACTCTGCAAAGAGACAGAAACGATCTTGGTTATAGAGAGACTAGCGAATCCGTGATTCTGGATCATGTTTAGATTCTCTACATAAATATTACATCAAAGTGAAAAATATCTCCATCAATTAAAACGGCATTATTTCAAATATTTCCCACTTAAACGTCATCGAAACAACTTGAGGTGTTTCCAAACGCCCAAATAGGTAAAAAATGGAATTCAGCACTAAACTTACATTAAAACAGTGGGTGTAAAAAATCGAGATAATAACGATGCGTTCGAGCATCATTTTTGAATGCACAATAATGAAAAAGTGCAAAGAAGGGAAAGTGCCGCCTTTAAAAACGTCCAATAAAAATACTTTAAGCCGCTCTCAAAATATCTCCATTCATTAGCAATTTTCTGCTACCACACCTGTGCTATCTAAGGACTTCCTATAAAAGTCTGAGCGAAAGCGCCACGGTGAATAGGAATCTTCCGCTCCAAGAATATTTACCGAACCATTTCGTGGCTTGGTCTCAATCTAATAGCTGTCAGACAATATGTCTACATTTACTTATGTGAAATGTGCACCCACCTTCGCAGCCATTAATTTGATAATTGGCTTAGTTAAAAAGACGCCAAAACATTCAATGCGTGGTCGCAGTCGCGTTTGTTCATCGGGCATGCAAATATAAAACGATTTCATAACACCATATAAGGCTCACATTTTCTATTTCAGTTTAAGTACAACTAAAAACGCCAACCTCTTGGGCAGTTTAGCATTAACAACCACGTCTCGCTAATTTCTAAAAAACCATCACGCATCTCGGTTATTTTACATAGATATCAACAGAATTGCTTTCATGTTCCTGATAAACCTTCACACACATTTCATGATTTTCGAATCTGCTTAATTATCCCAATTAAAATTATTTTTTATTCAAATATTTCATAGCTGAGCACTCGGCAAAGGTATGCGTCCGGCTAATTACTTCTCACAGAGAAGTTATCTTTTAAATGTTGCCTCCTAAGCATGATGACATGAACCATTAATAAAATATCTCCTGGAAAATGAACTGATATATGTATTATATATATATATATATATATATATATATATATATATATATATATATACATATATACACACATACATACATATAATATTCAAATAATTATATAATTATGAAAGCATAATGTTAAAACATGAGAGAATAAATCGCCTACAAATAGTCTCTCCTTAGAATATGCAATTATCTGTAAGAGCCGATCTGTACCGAAAATAATAACTACAGCAACAAAAGATAAGTATTGTAATATTCATGATGAGAGCTTAATTTAATATATAAAAAAGAATTGCGTGGAGTACGTCGCTCCACATGATATATTTTACAACATTCCAGGAATAATTTGGCAGCTTCTACCGTCACCATAACATACCGCTAAAATCGAATAATAAAACAATCAATACAAAGGTATTTCGTGATAAAAACGTTTACAAATACATAGTATTGAAAAGAAAAAGACGGGTATTTAGATTTTCACTTGTTGAGGGGTCATATTTAAAAGATAAATGAAGATTTTTCTGACGAGAAAATCTCCTCGTGATCTTACAATACTGAACTCGTATACGATGCGATTACGTTAGACATTAATTTCAACGTTTTGCATACGTACATAATCTTACAAAACAAATTTCATTTTAACCTGCTTCAGAATGAGAGTGCTAAACTCAGACTGGGAGTCAACGATGACTGCATTACACTTTCACTCATAAGTGTTACAACTCCTTGCAGTCGATCCGAAATGAAATATTTTTGATCTCCCAGAAATGGGTTTAACATTTATTTATTTCCATGCGGCCTCTAAACAGCCGCAATCGGCCTTTTACAAGGGCCTCATTAACATAATAACAAGGGCGATCACAAACATCCATGCCCTAGGTGGAGAAAAACCCACCCGGGCGGGATTCGAACCCGCGACCTTCGGATTGGCAGGCGAGGACGTTTCCTTTCCACCACCGAAGCCGGTGCAATCTGCGAAGTTTGGAGGGAATAATAATCCGTATGACTGAACATCGACCAAGTGGATTCTTTTAGCCAAGAGCTCATTGAGAAAGAAAAAGACAATAACTATAAGATCATTGTTTCTACGGTTTCATTAGTCATGTTAGAAAGTTGTGTGATACCGGCGACGAGGAGACATCAGTTTTCACTTCGGCATTGAAAAGGAGAAAAAGTAGGAACTGTGTTCACGAGACAATTTTCAGACGGGAATGGCGGACTCGAAAATTGCAGCTTGGCGATCCGCTATCATCATACGAAATTCATCTTTTTATCTGACCTTCGTTCTGCCGAGAACAATCGCTGTCTAGGTCATCTGAGTTTAGTCGCCTGACTCTGTCCTCGCAAAATATTACTAATTTCGTCTGATGATTACGGCTCGCCATAGATAACTGCTTCTCGAGACTGATTGCAGTCGCTCAAGGTCAGAGTTGCAAAACGTCTCCTTTACAAAATACAGACTCATGATAAGTGTCAATTGACCGTTTAAACGAGTTGCTCTGCTAAAATTAAACAGAATGGAACGCTAAATTCGGTATCGACGGGATTTTCTCCCAAGGCATTTGCGATCATAGTGACAGTAGTTATGCGTCAACCCAAAGAAGCATTAAGAATATTTTTCTGGACTAAATCAAATATGCTTTTTGTAATGTATGGATGTGAACACAAGCTTTAATCCGGCGATTTTCATTAAATATTATTTCAGAGATAGTGTGTGCTTGATCATTAAGTTACATTAGAATTGCCTACTTTGATATAATACGGAGGGTTTTTGACAACTTTATGCATATAAGCTTGGCAGGATAATTGGGCAAATTTCTTGACATGAATGACAAAAAATATAATTCATTTTATACTAAAAAATGTGAAATGGACTCGATTGTCGATAATTAATGAGTAAATCGCTCTGAAAACAACTTGCCTTTCGATAAATTATGAGGAAATATTTGAGACCTAGGCATGAATTCAATCGGTCAACATTAATAAAAATCGATCAGTACAATTTCAAAAATGCTAGCTTGAAAAATTGGATAACTAATTCTCTCTGCAATAAAGGAAGAAACGCGACAGAGTTACCGGCGAAATTTTTTCGCTCGATAAAACAATAAAACAACTGTTTAGGACATGTTTCATCAAAAGGTGCTATCATTAGGCCCCGTTCCTTTTGTCAGTACAATTTTCCTTTAATTTTTAGCTCAACTATTTAGGAGCATTAATTTTATTCACGTGAAACCGGAGTATTTTTTTGCAAAATAGGTCATTTTGAAATTTGTTAGTAAATGTAATAAGACATGCATCTGTATCCACCGTAGCAGGTTTATTTTTACTGAATGTTATCTGCATGCGCTGTGACGGATATATAGAATAAATAACACGAACAAATCCAGGCAATGAAACGATTACGCAGAATCATTCTGTAGCGTAAAAAATTAAAGCGGTAACGAAGAAAAGATTTTCACAGTTTACCATGTTGTTAATTACCAGCGGCAAGATTTTTAAAATCAACATCACATAATAGAAAAACGAGTAGGATAGAGGTAATACATTACCACAAAGACCACATTTCTATTTTTTCTCGAAATCGACCTGTAAGCGTTCGAATATTTCTAAAATGTGTCATCCAGTTAAATTTTGCCACGAAGTAACCCTTCTTGCCTACAAACTCCTCGATTTCCTCGAGAAACGCAAATAAACAAGTTTGCAAATAGTAGAATATCTTAAATTCTTGGCCCAAGCTAATCATTATTTTATAAATGTCCACAAATCGACAGATGAGTCACGATCGGCAGATGAAATGATCTAGAGTGGTTTAGGTGTCACCCATCCGGTTTGGCGCGGCGTCAGAAAGAAGAGCGAAAAGGTAGCCCCGTGTCGCCAGCTCCCAATGACCATGCGATACGACTCCTTCCAAACATAGCACCCCAAACCCTCGGGCACCATCCTCGCTTTCCGTAAACAACAAATTCCTCACTCAAGCAGTTCTCTCCAAAGTCAGTTTACTATTTAGAGATTCCCAAGGCGGGGGAGAGGGGCGGATATGATGAGAGGCAGAGGACGAGAGGGGGCTGGCAGAACAAAAGGGAGAGGGAAGAGGGCGGCGGAAGAGCAGAACGCGGCCTGGACCTCTCGATTCTCCGGCGCAGTTCTCTCGGAAAGCGGTCTGGTCTAACACAGTCAACTCCAGACCAATTATCAATTATTTAACGTATACCGATATGATATACGAAAGGCAGGAGAGAAGTCTCGAGATGCGGAATGCAATTAGGGTAGGCGACTATCATTTCCCGCGTCTTCGTTCGCAACCCGCGTTGCTGCACCTATTAACCTTCGAACGCTTTGCTACACTATGCGGTCGAAGTAAACGGTTATCAGAAAAACAGCGCTTTGGCGGTTATTAACGATCATTTAAAAGTTTCACCTCTTAATATGTTTCCGACAAGAGTATCGCCGAAGAAGTGCGAGTAATTTTGTGCGCCCAACGTCGAGACGCCGCCAAGAACTAGATTACCTGCGAGGGAAAGGATGCATGTTACAACAAATACCCCATGAGCCACCGCGAGCTGTAAGTGAAATAATGCATGCAGGACTGATTAGTAAACACTCAGGAATTAGTTATCTATGCTGCCTCTCCACCATGAAAGCATAAAGAGAGGAGCAGCAAAAACAAGTGAGCGTGCGACGGCGCCGAAGACAGGCAAGAAGGATCAAAAGAGTATACGTCTTCAATGGCTCCATATCGGCTAATTTATCACGTTATTACCAAGTTTACCATTCCAAATGCATTCGCAAGGACTGCAATCCAATATCTACAAAACATGCATGCAAGCATAGCAGCAAGACGAAAACCACGGCATCGATTCACAATTTAGGTTAATACTTTGATAAGTAACAGCGGGAAACAACATTATAGTTATTATTGCAGAACGGTAATTATAATAGGTTACGATATTCCAAGATGTGTCGTTAATCGAAAGAAAACGTTGACGAGATAATATTTGATAGAATTAACGGGTGTTCAAAGCGCAGCGATTTTAAGACGAAGAAGAGGATAGAAAAGCGAAATTGCAGTGAGTTGGTAAGGGGAAAGGAATGGAATAATTAGGGCGGAGGTGGAGGATGAAGTGTAGAGAAGGGAAAGAGGGAATGAGATTGAGGAGAGGGAGGGAGGAGAGGCAGGGAGGAGAGGCAGGGAGGAGGAAGTGTACAGTGAGGAAAGAGAGCAGAGAGGGAATGAGAGGGAGGAGAGGAAGGGAGGGAGGAGAGGGAGGGAGGCAGACGAGGAAGGGAGGGAAGCAGGAGAGAGGCAGGAGAGAGAGAGTGAGGGAGGCAGGAGAGTGAGGGAGGCAGGAGAGGGAGGGAGGCAGGAGAGGGAGGGAGGCAGGAGAGGGAGGGAGGGAGGGAGGGAGGCAGGAGAGGGAGGGAGAGAGGGAGGGAGGGAGGGAGGGAGGGAGGGAGGAAGGCAGGAGAGGGAGGGAGGAAGGCAGGAGAGGGAGGGAGGGAGGCAGGAGAGGGAGGGAGAAAGGAAGGAGAGGGAGGGAGGGAGGCAGGAGAGGGAGGGAGAAAGGAAGGAGAGGGAGGGAGGGAGGCAAGAGAGGGAGGGAGGGAGGCAAGAGAGGGAGGGAGGGAGGCAAGAGAGGGAGGGAGGGAGGCAAGAGAGGAAGGCAAGAGAGGAAGGCAAGAGAGGAAGGCAAGAGAGGGAGGGAGGGAGGGAGGCAGGAGAGGGAGGGAGGGAGGGAGGCAGGAGAGGGAGGCAGGAGAGGGAGGGAGGAGAGGGAGGGAGGGAGGCAGGAGAGGGAGGGAGGGAGGCAGGAGAGGGAGGGAGGGAGGGAGGGAGGCAGGAGAGGGAGGGAGGGAGGCAGGAGAGGGAGGGAGGGAGGGAGGCAGGAGAGGGAGGGAGGGAGGCAGGAGAGGGAGGGAGGGAGGCAGGAGAGGGAGGGAGGGAGGCAGGAGAGGGAGGGAGGGAGGCAGGAGAGGGAGGGAGGGAGGCAGGAGAGGGAGGGAGGGAGGCAGGAGAGGGAGGGAGGGAGGCAGGAGAGGGAGGGAGGGAGGCAGGAGAGGGAGGGAGGGAGGCAGGAGAGGGAGGGAGGGAGGGAGGCAGGAGAGGGAGGGAGGCAGGAGAGGGAGGGAGGAAGGCTGGGGAGGGAGGGAGGTAGGAGCGGAGGGAGGCTGGAGAGGGAGGGAGGGAGGCAGGAGCAGAGGGAGATAGAAGAGGGAGGGAGGGAGGAGAGTGGAAGGCAGAAGAGGGAGAGAGGAAGGCAGGAGAGGGAGAGAGGAAGGCAGGAGAGGGAGAGAGGAAGGCAGGAGAGGGAGAGAGGAAGGCAGGAGAGGGAGAGAGGAAGGCACGAGAGGGAGAGAGGAAGGCACGAGAGGGAGAGAGGAAGGCAGGAGAGGGAGAGAGGAAGGCAGGAGAGGGAGGGAGGAAGGCAGGAGTGAGGAAGGCAGGAGTGAGGAAGGCAGGAGAGGGAGGGAGGAAGGCAGGAGTGAGGAAGGCAGGAGAGGGAGGGAGGAAGGCAGGAGTGAGGAAGGCAGGAGAGGGAGGGAGGAAGGCAGGAGTGAGGAAGGCAGGAGTGAGGAAGGCAGGAGAGGGAGGGAGGAAGGCAGGAGTGAGGAAGGCAGGAGTGAGGAAGGCAGGAGTGAGGAAGGCAGGAGTGAGGAAGGCAGGAGTGAGGAAGTCAGGAGAGGGAGAGAGGAAGTCAAGAGAGGGAGTGAGGAAGTCAGGAGAGGGAGAGAGGAAGTCAGGAGAGGGAGAGAGGAAGTCAGGAGAGGGAGTGAGGAAGTCAGGAGAGGGAGAGAGGAAGTCAGGAGAGGGAGAGAGGAAGTCAGGAGAGGGAGTGAGGAAGTCAGGAGAGGGAGTGAGGACGTCAGGAGAGGGAGTGAGGACGTCAGGAGAGGGAGTGAGGACGTCAGGAGAGGGAGTGAGGACGTCAGGAGAGGGAGTGAGGAAGTCAGGAGAGGGAGTGAGGAAGTCAGGAGAGGGAGTGAGGAAGTCAGGAGAGGGAGTGAGGAAGTCAGGAGAGGGAGTGAGGAAGTCAGGAGAGGGAGTGAGGAAGTCAGGAGAGGGAGTGAGGAAGTCAGGAGAGGGAGTGAGGAAGTCAGGAGAGGGAGTGAGGAAGTCAGGAGAGGGAGTGAGGAAGTCAGGAGAGGGAGTGAGGAAGTCAGGAGAGGGAGAGAGGAAGTCAGGAGAGGGAGTGAGGAAGTCAGGAGAGGGAGAGAGGAAGTCAGGAGAGGGAGAGAGGAAGTCAGGAGAGGGAGAGAGGAAGTCAGGAGAGGGAGAGAGGAAGTCAGGAGAGGAAGGAAGGAGAGGGAGGGAGGAAGTCAGGAGAGGAAGGAAGGAGAGGGAGGGAGGAAGTCAGGAGAGGAAGGAAGGAGAGGGAGGGAGGAAGTCAGGAGAGGAAGGAAGGAGAGGGAGGGAGGAAGTCAGGAGAGGGAGGGAGGGAGGTAGTAAGGCAGGAAAGGGAGGAATGCAGGAAAGGGAGGAAGGCAGGAAAGGGAGGAAGGCAGGAAAGGGAGGAAGGCAGGAAAGGGAGGAAGGCAGGAAAGGGAAGCAGGAGAGGGGGGAAGTGAGGCAGGAGAGGGAGAGAGGGAGGGAGGCAGGAGAGGGAGAGAGGGAGGGAGGCAGGAGAGGGAGAGAGGGAGGGAGGCAGGAGAGGGAGAGAGGGAGGGAGGCAGGAGAGGGAGAGAGGGAGGGAGGCAGGAGAGGGAGAGAGGGAGGGAGGCAGGAGAGGGAGAGAGGGAGGGAGGCAGGAGAGGGAGAGAGGGAGGGAGGCAGGAGAGGGAGACAGACAGACAGACAAACGACTTTATTAGGGCGAAATTGAGACTATGTAGTCCCTTCTTACATTTAACCCTTTCGTCATATAAGTAATTACAATATTTACAAAATATGAGGAATTAAATACATACAGAGAGAGGGAGGGAGGCAGAAGAGGGAGAGAGGGAGGGAGGCAGAAGAGGGAGAGAGGGAGGGAGGCAGAAGAGGGAGAGAGGGAGGGAGGCAGAAGAGGGAAAGAGGGAGGGAGGCAGAAGAGGGAAAGAGGGAGGTAGGCAGAAGAGGGAGAGAGGGAGGGAGGCAGAAGATGGAGAGAGGGAGGTAGGCAGAAAAGAAGGAGAGGCAGAAGAGGGAGAGAGGGAGGTAGGCAGAAAAGGGAGAGAGGGAGGGAGGCAAGAAGAAGAGAGAGGGAGGGAGGCAAGAAGAAGAGAGAGGGAGGGAGTCAAAAGAGGATGGGGGAGACAGTCGAGGGAGGGAGGCAGGAGGGGGATGGAGGCAGAAGAGGAAGGTAGGGAGAGAGGTAGGTGAGTGAGGGAGGGAGGGATGTAGGTAGGGGAGGGAGGGAGGGATGTAGGTAGGGGAGGTAGGGAGGGAGGTAAGTAGGGGAGGGAAGGTGGAAGATAGGGGAGGGAGGTATTTAGCAGAGGGAGGGAGGTAACAGAGGGAGGGAGGCAGGAGAGGTAGGTGAGTGAGTGAGGGAGGGATGTATGTAGGGGAGGTAGGGAGGGAGGTAGGAGAGGGAGGGAGGGAGGTAGGTAGGGGAGGGAGGTAGGAGAGGTAGGGAGGCAGAAGAGGAAGGGCGGTATGAGAGGGAGAGTGGTAGAAGAGGGAGGTAGGGAGGTGGGAGAGGGAGGGAATGAGGTAGGAGGGGGAGGGCGGTATGATAGGGAGAGAGATAGAAGAGGGAGGCAGGGAGGTGGGAGAGGGTGGGAGGTAGATGGGAGAGGGAGGGAGATGGGAGAGGGAGGGCGGTATGAGAGGGAGAGAGTTAGAAGAGTGAGGGAGGGAGATGGGAGAGGGAGGGAGGTGGGAGAGGGAGGGAGGTGGGAGAGGTAGGGAGGTGGGAGAGGGAGGGAGGTTGGAGAGGGAGTGAAGGAGGCAGGAGATGAAGGGCGGTATGAGAGGGAGAGAGGTAGAAGAGGGAGGGAGAGAGGTAGAAGAGGGAGGGAGGGAGGTGGGAAAGGGAGGGAGGCGGGAGAGGGAGGGAGGCGGGAGAGGGAGGGAGGCGGGAGAGGGGGGGAGGCGGGAGAGGGAGGGAGGCGGGAGATGGAGGGAGGCGGGAGTGGGAGGGAGGCGGGAGTGGGAGGGAGGCGGGAGTGGGAGGGAGGCGGGAGTGGGAGGGAGGCGGGAGAGGGAGGGAAGGTGGCGGGAGAGGGAGGGAAGGTGGTGGGAGAGGAAGGGAAGGTGGTGGGAGAGGGAGGGAAGGTGGTGGGAGAGGGAGGGAAGGTGGTGGGAGAGGGAGGGAAGGTGGTGGGAGAGGGAGGGAAAGGTGGTGGGAGAGGGAGGGAGGCAGGAGAGGGAGGGCGGTATGAGAGGGAGAGAGTTAGAAGAGGGAGGGAAGTGGGAAATGGAGAGGTGTGGGAAAGTGTGAGAGGAACGGGAGTGAATTTTGAAGGTGGATGAAGAGCAGAGGGAAAGATGAAACTGGCATCCAAGGAAAGAGCGTTATCACAGACGAGCATGGGAGAAGCGTCCAAGACACGTGCACGTTCGTGAGAGAAGGCTGTAGTAACCGGGGACTGAATGGGGTAAGGGGCAAGTTTTGTAACACAGCGGTCGCTGGAAAAGGAATGAACCGCTGAAAATCTGGCTGATAAAACGAATTATCGGCAAGGCGCTATAGGGGCGATTGCACTCAAATGGACCGAATCCTGAATTACAAAACGGTTTATTTTGATTAAGCAATAGATTTACATTTGACGAAGTTTTGAGGCGCTTGCAGTTTAACTAGCATGTGATACTTTGCACGTGAAATGTTTGGCGAAAAAAATTGACCAAAGTTTAGGATGAAAAAAATGTCAAAAGAGCGATATAACGAAGTTGACCTCTCTGTCGCCATTTAAATGAGACTGGAGTTAATAAGAGCAAATAATTGAAGCAAAGGTAATAAGACAATGAACGGTGGAAGAAGTGATCGGTCGCTGAAACCGGCTGCTAAAATGGGCTGAAATGAACGCCAACAGCGATAATGGAGCATATTAATATCTTCATATACACCAAGTATGACAAAACTCAAATTTATGAAATCGTCCAAATGCGCGAGGATTTGAATTACAACGAATCAGGTAAATTCTTAAAATGAAGTCTTTTTAACACCAAAGTCATTGGAAACGCGTGAACAGGGAAAAGAAACGTCTCCGGACGAAGATTCCCAACGACTAAATCTGACTTTACGATGATACTTGGACGAAGTGGAAATAAAGCGCGGCCGAAGGAGTTACAACAGGATCTATTGGTAAGAATTCAAATCTTAAGGAATTTAAAACATGCGAATTGTAATAATTATACCGATGAAAAGAATGGATCTG
This sequence comes from Tanypteryx hageni, assembly GCA_028673005.1. Lineage (NCBI taxonomy): Eukaryota > Metazoa > Arthropoda > Insecta > Odonata > Petaluridae > Tanypteryx > Tanypteryx hageni. The sequence goes on along the minus strand of CM054120.1, from coordinate 16,457,411 downwards.
ACGGAAACATGGAACGATAAATGCATTGGAAGAAGGACAACAAATGCAAAATGGAAAGGGGTGGACGAAACGTACCTGAAATAAGCAAAAATACACTGTCGCGCAACATTAAAAAACAAAATGATACCGCTATGTAGAGGAATAATGTGTTAGGAGGGAAAAGTTAGTGTGCGATGAACCCCATCACGTACTATAGAGTATAGCGGAATGGATTGGGCATAAAAATTACGATCTGAATAGGATATAGCAGCGAGAGGGATTAGAAGGCAAATAAAATGATCGAGGATAGAAATAGAGGAGAGATATAGGGAGAAAGGGAGAAAGAGAGGACAATAGGAGAGAGTGAGAGAAAATTGGAGGGGATAAGGGATAGAATGGGAGAATGAGAGCGAGTCGTCTTTATTTGGGCGAGATTGAGACTCATCTTCCATCTAACCTAAAGGAAATGGAGGAGAGGGAGAGAATTGAAGAGAAAACGGAAAGGAAAACAACGTGAAAAGAGACAAGGGAAAAATAGAAAAGTGAGAAGATGGAGAATGGAGGCGGAAAGAGAGAAGAGGCGGAAAGAGAGAAGAAGCGGGAAGAGAGGCGAGAAGAGAGATTGGCGGGTTACGAGAAAGAGGGAGAACGGAAGATATAAATGGGCAGAGAAATTGGAGGTGATAGAGAAGGGAAGAGAGAAAACGGAAGAAATATAGAAGGGAAGGGAGAAGGAAAATTGAGGGAGAGAATGGAGAAGTAAGGGAGAAAAGGAAAGTGAGGGAGAGAAGGAAAGTGAGGGAGAAAAGGGAAAAGTGGGTGAGAAAAGGGAAAAGTGGGTGAGATAATGGAGAAGTGAGAGAGAGAATGAAAAAGTGAGGGAGAGAAATGAAAAGTAGGGAGGGAATGGAGAAGTAAGGGAGAGAAGGAAAGTGAGAGAGAGAAGGGAAAAGTGAGTGAGAGAAGGGAAAAGTGAGGGAGAGAAGGGAAAAGTGAGTGAGAGAAGGGAAAAGTGAAGGAGAGAAGAGAAAAGTGAGGGAGAGAAGGGAAAAGTGAGGGAGAGAAGGGAAAAGTGAGGGAGAGAAGGGAAAAGTGAGGGAGAGAAGGGAAAAGTGAGGGAGAGAAGGGAAAAGTGAGGGAGAGAAGGGAAAAGTGAGGGAGAGAAGGGAAAAGTGAGTGAGAGAAGGGAAAAGTGAGGGAGAGAAGGGAAAAGTGAGGGAGAGAAGAGAAAAGTGAGGGAGAGAAGGGAAAAGTGAGGGAGAGAAGGGAAAAGTGAGGGAGAGAAGGGAAAAGTGAGGGAGAGAAGGGAAAAGTGAGGGAGAGAAGGGAAAAGTGAGTGAGAGAAGGGAAAAGTGAGGGAGAGAAGGGAAAAGTGAGGGAGAGAAGGGAAAAGTGAGGGAGAGAAGGGAAAAGTGAGTGAGAGAAGGGAAAAGTGAGGGAGAGAAGGGAAAAGTGAGGGAGAGAAGGGTAAAGTGAGTGAGAGAAGGGTAAAGTGAGTGAGAGAATGGAGAAGTGAGTGAGAGAAGGGAAAAGTGAGGGAGAGAAGAGAAAAGTGAGGGAGAGAAGGGAAAAGTGAGGGAGAGAAGGGAAAAGTGAGGGAGAGAAGGGAAAAGTGAGGGAGAGAAGGGAAAAGTGAGTGAGAGAAGGGAAAAGTGAGGGAGAGAAGGGAAAAGTGAGGGAGAGAAGAGAAAAGTGAGGGAGAGAAGGGAAAAGTGAGGGAGAGAAGGGAAAAGTGAGGGAGAGAAGGGAAAAGTGAGGGAGAGAAGGGAAAAGTGAGGGAGAGAAGGGAAAAGTGAGGGAGAGAAGGGAAAAGTGAGGGAGAGAAGAGAAAAGTGAGGGAGAGAAGGGAAAAGTGAGGGAGAGAAGGGAAAAGTGAGGGAGAGAAGGGAAAAGTGAGGGAGAGAAGGGAAAAGTGAGGGAGAGAAGGGAAAAGTGAGGGAGAGAAGGGAAAAGTGAGGGAGAGAAGAGAAAAGTGAGGGAGAGAAGGGAAAAGTGAGGGAGAGAAGGGAAAAGTGAGGGAGAGAAGGGAAAAGTGAGTGAGAGAAGGGAAAAGTGAGGGAGAGAAGGGAAAAGTGAGGGAGAGAAGGGAAAAGTGAGGGAGAGAAGGAAAAAGTGAGTGAGAGAAGGGAAAAGTGAGGGAGAGAAGGGAAAAGTGAGGGAGAGAAGGGTAAAGTGAGTGAGAGAAGGGTAAAGTGAGTGAGAGAATGGAGAAGTGAGTGAGAGAAGGGAAAAGTGAGGGAGAGAAGAGAAAAGTGAGGGAGTGAAGGGTAAAGTGAGTGAGAGAATGGAGAAGTGAGTGAGAGAAGGGAAAAGTGAGGGAGAGAAGAGAAAAGTGAGGTAGTGAAGGGTAAAGTGAGTGAGAGAATGGAGAAGTGAGTGAGAGAAGGGAAAAGTGAGGGAGTGAAGGGTAAAGTGAGTGAGATAATGTAGAAGTGAAGGAGAGAATGGGAAAGTGAGGGAGAGAATGGACAAGTGGGGGAGAGAATGGACAAGTGAGAGAGAGAGAGAGAAGGAAAGTGAGGGATAGAAGGGAAAAGTTGGAAGGGAAGAAAGAGATGGCGATAGATAGTGAGAAGGGAAAGGTGAGAGAATGGAGAAGATAATATAGAAATGATAGAGAAGGGAAGAGAGGGCAAAAGTGAGAATGAAACGGGTGACTGATTCTGTCCTCCCCTCTGTCCTCCATTCTCTCTTCTCTTCTACCTCCAATCTATTTTTTAATCTTTTTTTCTCTCTCTCTCTCTCTCTCTCTCTCTCCTGACCACTGCTATGTCATTTTCTCTTTTCTGGTACATTTAAACAGAGAGGGGAATGGAGAGAAAGAAGGGAATGAGACAATGCAAGAACAAGCAAGATGGAGATAGAACAAGGAAGATGGAGAAAGAAAATGGAAGATCGGGACTGGGAGAGAATGAAATAATGGAAGAGAGAATGATATAATGGAAGAGAGAATGAAATAATGGAAGAGAGAATGAGAGGGGAGCAATGGAAGCGAATGGAAGTGAGACGGAAGAAAATGGAAAAACGAAAACAGCGAGAAAACGCAGATGACAGAATGGAGAAGAGAATGCGAGAGAGAAGAGGAATGGAGATTTTCAAGAGGGAATAACTGGTAAGAGGCCGTAGAAGAGGAATAAGAGACAAAAGAATAAAAGGGGTGGATAGGGATATTATATATATGTTTATATTCGATTATATTAGGGCGAGAAATAGTTTTAAATTGTTTTCTTCCGTGTAAGAGATGAAAGAGAACTTCGGCGTAAAAAGAGGGAATTGAGGGGTTGAGAGATGAGAGAAAATACTCAAAGATTGCGGAAACAAGAAATGGGGATTGGGAGAGCGTGGGATCGAAAAACAAGGCGAGGCAGTGAGAGCGAACTACTATGCTTTGAAAACGTAATCGGCGACGAAACTTGCGAAGCATTAAACCCGTTAAAATTAACGCAGAGGTTTAGGATGAAACCAATGAATGTGATTGAAGGGCACGTACTGTCTAAGGTGTTAATAAAGTGCGTGGGAGGATGAGGTAGGATCCCGAAATTACGGACAATCGGAGAGCGGAGGGGAAGTCGATACGAAAGGGATGAGATTTTCGTGCAAAGAATTTAACATTTTCAAGTTGTTGAAATGTTTTGCCGACGCCAGTGAGTGATTGGACCATAAGTTCGACTTTAAGCAGCAATGATGCGAACGTAAAGAATGGCGTCGAATTGGAGGGATCTCGACGAATGCGAATAGAGGGCGTACGAGCTAAGAGAGAGGCTCCTCGTTACGGGTGGGGATGTTCGGCGGGAAACGAAGGATGGGTGTTCCTTGGCACCTACCGCACGGCCACCGCCTCCTGCGAGAGGTGATCCGGAAAGTACTATCGCCGATCTAGGAAGAGCGGCAAATATCGACACCATCGAGTTTGCCGAGTAATTTATTAAAAGGATGCCGACGTGCTCGGGAAATGAAGGGAGAAATGACGTCGGTTTTCGGGCAGATAACGAAAAGGGGAAGAAGCAAAGCGAATAGTAATATTAAGACTACCACGCGTTTTCACATTAAAATTTCGCCAGTGTACATCTAAAGAGAACAAAGTTTTAACTATTTTAATGCTGTTATTTGGTCTCCAAATAATAACGGTATGAATGGGGAGTTAATGAAATATTTTAACGGAGTAATCTATGAAATCGACTCTTCCTTCAAATAATATGTCTCCAATATTTCGAACTATACATATCCGGAAATTAAACCAGGTTTACCTCAAAATATTGCATGAATCTCGATGAAATGCTTCCGATATGAAGTACTTCGGCTAATATGCGTACATACATATTTCTGCCGAATGCGATAGAGACCGGAAACGCATTGGCGTCTCGAAAGAAAGCATTCTGTACGAGGCTAGTGAGAAACCATGCAACTCCGAGCGGACAATACTTCTTTTCCTTACCTGTGACTTTATCTCGAATTAGCTTACAGCTCTCCACCTCGCCAATCGAAGAGAAAAGCGACCGAATTTCCTCTTGTGTCATAGTCTGAGGAAGATAATTGACAATGAGGTTCGTCTTGCTTTCTTCTTGCTGAGCACCCGTATTTGTCTGCGACGAGGAATTGTGTGAGTTGGATGATGATGAAGTGGATGAGTTGTTGTGCAAGGTGCCATTTTGCTGCGGCACTGTGTCCATGCCGTTTTGCATCATGACTACTCTATCCCAAACCTGCAAAGATAAGATCGATACAAACAACTATTACTCGATAAACATATACAGACTCGGGAATAACATCGTATAAGCGTTAATTAATAATTTAACATTTTCATAAAGTGTCGAGTTAATCCTTGCTAGAGGTAATCGCCGATAAACAAAACGGTAATTCATTCGCAACGCGTCGAAGATTCGGATCGAGTAAATACCCAATGGCGATATGTAACGCTCGATGGAAGAATAACCCCGAGGCGGACGAGCGTACGTCGCTCTTTAGGAGCAAAGCCTAATCAATGCCTCTTCCATTCATTTCGGGCCGACGCAAACGAACACCGCGCCAGGGCTCGAGGAGATCGACTAAGGCCACTCGACTCGCCATTTCCATTCTCTCGAGAAACGGCGACGTGCCCTCGCAGCGAGAGAATTCGGTACGGCAGCAAAAGAATCACGCATTGTTCCTACTTTTGACCGGAATCTTCGAATGCAGCGGCGAGCGCGTGGCCATCGGTGGGTAGTTAGGTGGTGGCGATAGGAGAGGAGAGGAGTGGCCGTACAATTGTGCGCAGCCCGCCATGCCAGCCGGAGTCAGAGATCGATATAAAGGCGCGCTGGTGAGATTTACTCGCAGCCATTATAATGGCCTCCACTATCGCTAACCACCCTACCTCGCCGCGATCTAAAAAGGAACCTATTTTAAATTCGAAGAGTAATCGTGATTCCCGATCGAATACGATATGCAATTCGAGAATACGCCGTTCGCACTTCCATTCATCTACTACTCGCGAGAAGAAGGGTACGTACCTTTTCCGGCATTGCGTATTCACGGCTTAAGACCTTGGCTTATATTGTTTTGCGTTCCTTCCTCGCGCTCCTCTAACGTCAGTCTGGAGCCGAGTGAGTAGTTCACGAAGGGAAAAGCGGGGTTTGGTGATAGTAGAGGGGGAGGAGGGATGCGAAAGAGGAAGGAAAAAAGCCGAGGGGGAGGTGGAAAGAAGCGAGGAGGGGGAGGGGGTGGAAAAGGGGCGACGGCGGCGAGAGGGTGGGGAGTAAGGGAGGAGGGATGGGATTTGCGAGGGCTTGGAGGGGAGCGTAGGGAAGCGAGCTAGCAGCTGGCTGTGGTAGGCCGACCCCTTCTCTCCATGCACGACAGGACTACGCTTTCTACATCTGTCGGGCCAGAAATCGTTCCGCAGATCGTTTTAAATTTGAACTGTAAAGAGCCTCCAATCAGGAATCAAGTCTCGTGATTACTTCCGTCCAGCGTCCGATTCATTTTATTAATAAAAGAAAAATGCGTAGACTAATAATAATTGGTCTTCCGAGTAAATATACCGTGACAAAATATCATTGACGATCTCCTAGGGTGACGCGCAAACGGAAATCCTATTACGTGCTCCAGACATTAGAGCTAATGTTTCATCTGAAAAGTAATTATGACCCATGCAACAAAGTACTTTTCCCCGGTATATACTGTACGTTATTTGCAGTCGAGAAATCAGCTGCAGTGCTTTGTAACATTACTGCTGCTGATCCGACTCATTCATTAAATTTGTTTTAAGAATCGTGGCTTTGAAATAGCGCTCATTTGCTGCGGGGAAATTTCAAAGTCGGTTTAATTATTAGACAACCGCGCTCAAACCTTTATTTCTCAATACGACAAAAATACCACCCGCAAATATAATAAAAGAAATTAATTCACACTTTCCCTTATGAAATAGTTATGATTTTGTTATATCTTTTCCCTAATGCTGGAGAATCGCAATTACGTCACTCGTGGTAATTCTTAACCAAATATTCGATGTTGCAATGGAAAAACTTTGGTTAAGTGGAGCTCATAACAATTCGTTTAAATCCAAACTAAAACTAGTTTTCATTAAATAACGTAGGATGTTACGCATTCTCCAAATACAATCTCAATCTATCACTCTTAACGGCAAACCGATAGATAAAATGTCAAATGGACTTCATTTGAAAATTTCTACTCCAACACCTATTCACAGATTATTTAACTTCTGGATAAAAATTTGGCATTGCTTCCGCTGCAATTTCATTTAGAACTTGAAGCATCCATATGGGAAATTCTCCCCACAGCGATCACAAGCGAGCTATAGAACGACCTATGGGATTCACTGCGTCTCTTCATTGCGCTGCTCACGCAGTGAACGAGGCCCTCAAATCCATCCCCCGACAAAATAATCGCCGGTGATGGAAATAACGTGGTGGTGACACATGCGTGAATGGAAGGCAGCTAAAACTAGACACGTCAAAAACAAAAGAAATCGATTTACAACGTATAATAGTACCTAAAACGGCTCCTGGAAATGCAGCTTTTCGTCAGATTGGACTGACCGCTGAAGCTCGTCGTATGAAGAAATGGCCGCGATACACTGGACGAAGGCGGGTGACACGAGACGTTCTACGAAATCCTTCACCACCACCGATGGAGAAGACTCGATTACTCCCGGGAGTCGCTGGCGTTCTTCCGCCTTCCCACGTCAGGAAAAAATGTAAAGCGACCACACCGTCACAACGGGCGCCCGGCTGCAACTAAACCCGGGAGCTTTGCGCTGTAGGCCTACACCCTTACTCTCCCACACCCCATCTCTTCCACGCTACCCCCACCCTTATTTTCAACCAACCCCTGCCCCCCTTTCCCTCTCGGCTAACCAAGCGCGCTTGTGGCTCGTGCCGTCGCGCTGGCTGCCTGGGACCGCCCCGACCCTACCTCTACCCCACCCACGGCACGCATATTCTTGCATCTACCCCCGACCCTTTCGCAGACTCCGTTTTGAACCTCCCTCCAACCTTAGGCCTACTGCTTTTCGTGTCTGCATCCTCCTACTTTGAGAGGAAGCAGCCTAAGCGCCCCACCTCCTCCTTGAGAGAGACTCGGCTATATTCGGGTTGTTCCGTGAACGAAGTCGTTCGGCGCAGGCCGATTTTACTCCCCTTTCCCTTACTTCATTTCTCCTGTCCTGGCCGTGAATGTTACTCCATTCACTTCTTCATACCAGTAACCTTACGAGAGCGGTGAGATGGGCTCGCATTTTTGCGTAGTTTGATTACAATATACGTAAAACTCCATTTTTAGCGTAATTACTCGATTAAGAAATCGCATATTTCCGAATGCTGACTTTGTATTTAGAAACATTTCTAAGCATTAAAGGTTTGAAGCTGAACTCTATTTTTATAAGACAAAGTTATGAATAGAATATAATATAAACAGTGAATATTATCATCACGATGAAGCACTCAATGATAATATCAGCTTTGCATTACCAAACACTTCATAGTACCAGATTTTACAATTACTTTGTTAGCTTTGGAATCTTTTAGTTTGTCAGCGAAATCTATAATCGAATGATTTTGATACAAGATATGCATGCGAATTATCTCTGTTACTAATAGATTTTAGTTCGATTTATAATCATTTTACTATAGTTCTAGGGACATGCGACTCTAGTATGAGCAGGAACCTATGTATATTTATTATCAAGGAAAAATTTGTAGCTGGACAGCACAACTCGAGAAATTTAAATATCACGGTCAATTAAAATTCTAACTCATCATCAAGGGTACTCCAATAAGAATTATACCCTGTTATTAAATGTTTTATTGCTGTAGCTAGGATAAACATTAGTTTCACTTAAGTTATATATCGTTATAAAAACCATAAGTTCTATAAAATTATATGATATAATACAGTAAATAGTTTAATCAGTTTTTGATATGGAAAACTTTTGAAACAATACTTTTTATGACTTTAGACTAACCAGATCAATGGAATTAAATAGAAATTTAAAACAGTATATTATTAGCTATCATATGAGAGAAACTATTGAAAATTGTAGATATGAGAGTATTTTGTATATTTTAAAAGAGATTCCAAAATAGAAATATGTACTTCAATCGTCGAGGTATTTGAAGACGAAGTGTTATTGAGATTAAAATAAGTAGAATTTACGATTGATCTTTGGTTGGTGATTGATTTAAAAGTTATTTACTAGGCAACCAAGACTCAGAAAAACAAATATAAGTCGGAGAAAAAGAAAAACGAAAACAGCAAAAGATAAAATATCGCCTAAAATTATAAATACGGACTTTTTCTACGTTGCCGTATGTGATTATTTAATTACGTTATAGATCAAGCTTAGATTAAATCTAACCAATTATTATAATTCGAAACATGTTTGTATTTTTATGAGAAAATCTCAGTCTTAAGAATTATAGAACGCGCATTGATTCTTACAATATGTTAGAGCAGTTATCGCTAAATAGAGGAGATGTCTCCTCGTGGTCATGTCGCAAGATTTGCATTTAGTTTTTGATTCTGTTGCAAGATGGGAAGACAATTAGGGAACTGTATTCCGTGCTGCCTACACCATGAACTTTAAGACAGCATTGGAATTGAAACTGGGGCAGAAATATTTTTAAATGATTCACGAAATAAATTTGTTTTAATGATGGGCACATTTCATTTTTGCAGCAGAAATCTTAATTTACTGACTTAACCGATTTCGCGAAGTAAACTGTGGCATACATTAAAAAAATGAATTATCGAACTAAAGGATAAATAATATACATAATTCCTTTTTCAATAATACGGTCGAGTAAATCATAGAAGCATCTCAACCGCAGAGTAACTACCCTCGATGGATTTTAACAACTTTTATATCAAAATTCTTAAAAATAACGGTCACTCAATTGTCATGTGCATATGAATATAATATATTCACAGCTAAAGAAGTTACCTATTTAATTATTCAATTAAAATTCTCGCTCTTGCGCCCAATCACGGTTTTATCGGCACTACCATCTCACTAAACTTTGCCGATTTTATATTTCTATTTTGTCTTTGTACGCACCGGAAAAAGAATTTCTGCTGGAGGGTAATTTGGGCGAATGAGTGGAAGTATGAGCGAGGAAATATAGTAGAAGCGGTCCAGGGCTTCGGAGGGCAGCAATAAGAATACAATCCTAGTCCCTTGGTGGCTATCGATCGCGACTGGAAACCTCGTTGCCCTATGACTCACCCGCGATGATATCACAGCCCCTTTGGTGCCTGCCGCCCCAGCCGCCTCCGGACACGCCAACCGTTGAACTCTATGCCCATAGTTCCTGGGAGGAATATCTTTTGCTATTGTCTCAACAGAATATTACTCTATTTGAAATATTTTTGACATTATCAGCACCACCAGCAGATTACAAACGCAGAGGAATATCCTTATTTCGAAGTGCTACAGCATATCTATAAAGGTTTTTGCTCTAAGCTTCATTCTCGCTAAATGGCACATTTGACGCACATTCATCGCAAATTTTCAATATATTGAGATTGAAACGTTGATTATCATTTGATGATATATGTATTCAAGTAGTTTTTCACAACTCGAGTAATCGAGGATCCTGGATAGGAGAAGAAAACTTCAGTAGCTAAAGCAATTCTACTTTATGGTAATATTGTGGAGGCTTTAATAATGGTATACTGTCATCTGGAAGCGTTGATATCATGATCTGCCGGCAAAATCTAGAATCAGCTGGGGGCAGGTGAGGGGATTCAGGGGTCAATTACTACTTTACCGGACACCCAAAGTGAATAGCAACCCTCAGAATCTAAAATACTTCCACGAAACAATATAAACTTTTTTGTCTAGCTAAAAGTTTAAAATATATTCATTGCAAATTTAATAAGAACAGTTGATAAAATGGGTAGGATTAATGTGAAAGAACAGCTGTGTTGGAGGTGGTTGGAGAGTGGCGTGGGGGGAGGCATGGTTTGCTTTCTCCCCCATTGTGAACCCAGCGACGCAGCACTTCCAGACACGTGTGAGCAGCCACCGGTCTCAACCTCTCATTCTTTGCGCAGTTGCCAATTTTATTCCGAAAAACCAGGTGTCAAATTTTTTAAGGGGGATTGGGCGGAGCTATAGGGCAGACAAATATGTGGCGGGTAATCAAACGATAAAAGGAGTGCGCTACCCGAGTCCGTGCAATGCTTCGGCCTAGTATGAAAGTAAATTGCAACTTTAATTCCATTTACGTAAATCTGTGACAATTGAAAGGCTAATATCGGCATGTATGCCTTTCTTTTATTATTAAAAATGACATATTGGTAATTTTCTCGAAGCAAAAAATATGCGATTACGTGATAACGACGAAATTTCAATTGCGTGGTTCACACGGCTGCTCAAAGAGAAAAACGGTATCAATTTTAATTTAGAAGCTGACCATTTTATCGAGTCCCTCTTATTATACGAACTATACGAGCCGTGCGTCAAAATCAACTTAATCCCTTAATTTATCTGAGAAATATTTTAAAGTACTTAAGTAAAACACACATTTATGACTGAAGAAACGAAAAAATTAAGGGCACTTATTGCATGTGACCTAAACAAGTAGCTTAGCTATAATATAAGGCATCTGTTTTCAAAACGAATGCTTCAAAATTTAGGTTAAATCGTATGAAATCAAATCGTTTTGCAAAAACTATCGGTTTTTTATCCTGGCCCAATGTACATATTTTATTGTCGTTGAAAATCGCAAGAGTATAAATATTAGCGGGTCAAAGGGCATCCTAGCCAGATTATAGGGTGAGAACATAATTGAAAATTGTGAAATAATAAAAAAAAAAAGAACTTAAGGAAATATTTATAATGAATTGCGATAAAGGAGAGGTATAAGAGTTTTTTTCGTTAGTCTTAATCTTTATAGAGTGACAGGCGCCGCATTGCAACGCTGCTTTTTGACGCATCAAAAGACGCCATGTTGGAGTGAAAACGAGAGCAATCGATAAGAAGTTAGGAGGGAGTTGCAGCAAAGCCGGCGTCACCGCGGTTCCACGCTGGGAAACTATTTCTTCTGATACAATATATCTATTTTGAACGATATTACTGCCAGGGCAAAAAGATAAGTCAAGCTTCAGAAAATTATAATCTTATGTCGAATGTAGCATCCAGGCTAGTAATTCTGCTAAATAATGTCCAAGTAATGCATAAATTTCATTAAGGATTTAAAATATTTCTAAAAAAAAACAATTTATAGATTCATGCAAAGCAAAAATTTAAACAAACACAGGAAGCTTTCAAAATTTGTTACGGTGTTAGTTAAAAACTTTGAGAGCTTACAACAATAGCAAAACTTATTTGCGAAGTTAAAAAAAACTGCTTCTGATATGAAACGCGATGGAAAGGCTAACCATTTATTAGCATCCAAGTTGATTTAATATCCTTCCGCTTATAAAACGCACGCATCACTCTTTTCATAAAATTTGTTTCCAACAAAATAAACTGAAATATGCGAAGCAGGTTTTCTTTTTTAAATTTCAACTTCATTTATTTACGTCTTGATATACGCAACGTGCAAATGAAGTCGCTAAAATCCATCTATAACGGAAACGTGCGAAAAAATTTAAAAAAATAATAAATAACGAAAAAAGGCTAAATTATCAAAACACCTACCAAGTTGAAGAAAATGAGTCGATGTTGGACCAGTTAGAAAACAAATCTAACCAGACCAAAAATGATCAAAACGGAAGGAAAAACAGCAACCAAATCTGCGATGAACTCCTACAAACGGAACACAACTTGCAGTCAGACAGTGCTGGAACTAAATGACCGCGTTCGACGCGAGAAACGAAAGAGCATTGGGCCTTATCACAGAGTTCTTGATTCGCGTAGCAGCAAAACAAAGCATTTCGCGAAAAATAACGTAAGGGAGCATATCTCTGTTTACTACTCCGGTAAAATCCTATGATGGAAAAATTTAAACAGATTAAAACATAAAAATTTATTTTGGTTTTACGTGCGGTTAGATAGGAGTTGGAAGAGACTGTTTCGCTCGGCGGAAGAAGCGCTCGTTTTTGTGCGGGCAGTGTACTGGGCGCGGCGTTTGAGAAGATCGATTGTTAGTTTGGATCGGACTTTCGTTTCTGGCACGAGTAGACGCTCATGAAGTCTTAAGCTGCAGTGCCACACGACCTTATATGATGCATACCACGCAAGTGTTCCATTATCCGACGTTACTGTCCGTCAGTGTGCTATTACGACGGCTGACGACAAATCAATGTGGGATGTCTTGGAAGCTGTAGCTGGTATTGACCGCGCATATCACTAGGTGGCTCCATTATCACAGTGGCTATACACGATGGCAGACTTCGACACAGGTGTGTGAACCCTGGTAACATTAAACTATATTGCCTATCAACGCTTATTTGCTTTTCTTACCTCTGTTCTTCGTATTAGACGGAAATATTTATCGTTTCGAAGTGGAATGGTGAATTGTCGTTAATTAAATGTAAGAAACAACGCTATGATGCTGTTTATCTGTGACACACGCAGATGTTTGTTTTATCGTCTTGCCAAGTTAGTTAATCTTGTAGAATTTAAAAACCGGCGTGTAAGAACCAGTCTTTTTCAATAAATGATTTGAATTTTGACGAATATAATAAGTGATCATATAATTTTAATTTTACATTTTTACTGCGAGTGTAAAGCGTTCGTGGAATTATTTACAAAATGTCTGTTAGTAAATAAAATACTTTCCTTAAATATTTATTTCTCCTTAATAAGATATTTGGTAAGTATTTTGATTGTGTTCCGTGATTTCAGGAACTTTTACTTAATGGAAACTAGGGTCACAAAAATAAAGCATACGAATTATGCTGTCTGGTGCATGAGTTCATATTTTTTCATGTGTTTGGGATCGTTTACTGCTATAAAAATAGGCAGAAACTGGGAATCCGAGACTCAAACATCCTCAAAATTTATAAAATTCTATTAATTTTTTTTGCTCTTTACTTACTGGAAATAGGCGGCCCTTAAATACATATTTACCAAGAGTTTGGAATATTTTTTACCCGTCCCTGTATCTTTTAATATCGTGTTTCTACATTATTTCTGTTTAAGAACTATTTTTTGGCTTAGTTAAACCATGATGAAAATTTCAAGATTCGAAATTGAAAAAATAAAAATATCTCAAATAATAAAAATATGTACAGTTGTATAAAAATACTTTATTTTGGAATAGAGATGAGGTTTGAAATGCTAGCTAAATTTTGCGCAATATAAAGTCACTATCCAGTATAAAATTAACCCTTAACCCGAAGTATAAATTTGAACATTAATATTAGAGGACCATGTAATGAAGTAGTGCGGTTTAACATAAATTTTTTCTCTCAACACTGTTTTGAAGATACTAAGCAGAAGAGATTGTATATTAAGAGTGCCACTAATGGGACAAGTAAAAAAATCGTATTGGTACCCATACTTCGCGTTAAGAGTTAAGTTCAAAATGTCTATTTGAGTCGATCGAATTCAATGATTATTTACCGTATGCACTGTTTCTAGAGTCTTATTGATGATATTTTATTTACCATTTTGGAATAGATATTTGAACTAGGGCTACTGAAAGACAGTGCAATAAATCTCACCATGAAAGTCAATGAAATTTTAAAACATTACCGCGAACTCCGTTTCTCATACAAAAAATCATTAATGACTGCTAAATTAACGCAGATATGCATTTAATCTGTCCCCAGAAATTTAATATATGAAATGAAAGAAATTACGACAGATACGGTCTCGTTTACGAAAACATTACGCCTAATCTCTACAAGTGTACCTAGGACTAAATACTCTCTCTATGGCTATGCACTACGGCTACAGAAGCTTTTAAATATTCGCTATCGTTGACAGTTTTATCCGACACTGTTCATAGAAAATGAATTAAATAAATCAGATTTACAAGAATAGACAACCTACAGTTAATTAAAAAAATGCATATGGCCAGTTACCAAGTTTAGCTAAATATGCTAGAGAGCTTTTAATTAAGAGAAGCAGTCTGATCTACAGCGTTTAATCTTTCAATAATGTACAATAGGTACTTCATAACTTCAAATTAATCTGGAGCAATATTTTAAATGTTATACTCAAGTAAATAGTTAATGGTGCATAGAAATCATTAGAAAGCCTCTTAGGCTACTTTTTCTTATGAAATGATTTCGGCCTTAACTGCACGAATATCGTCGATGTATATTCCATTATTTCAGACCAATGACCAAAAAGAATGGGACAGCTATAGCGAGCGTAAGACTGCATTCTGTTTGGAACGCTCTTGCTATTCTTTTCGCATTCAGTCAGCGTCGACGCATTCGCAATGCATTATTAAATAGTTATGCACACCAATAACGATATATATTAATTATATTGTGCCATAGGTCAAATTTCAAATGAAATTAGAACCTAAATGAGAGCAGAAGAGACTTAAAGAATAATAGAGGTAATAGAAGAAGATGAAAGAGGCAGTGTGAGAGAAGAAAAATTATTGAGATTGTAATGGGAGTGGGTTAAGAGAAAATGTGGGAATTGTGTGGCTAATGATATAATTTTCATGTTCGATTCCAGTATTATTTGTGATGACTTGTTTTATTTAAAAATGTAAACGTTGAAATTTGCTTCGGATTCTGCAAGCATTTATTCAAAACTTGATAGCGATAAATTAGTACGTAAGGTCGACCCCTTTGATGATATTGGGATAAGAAGAATTGTTTCAAGGTCAAGAGCAGTCATAGTCTTATATCAAGGTGTCTCTGTGATTCCGTCCACTTTCTTCACTTCATACTCCTACTAGCTGCGTGACCCGGCGTTGCCCGGGTACGATTCGAGATTGCACCCGCCCCTCTTTCACTCACCCCTCCTACCGCCCGCGCCTCTTTCACTCACCCCTCCCACCGCCCGCCCCTCTTTCACTCACCCCTCCCACCGCCCGCCCCTCTTTCACTCACCCCTCCCACCGCCCGCCGAACGTCATAAAATAGCGTAGGAAAATGGGTGTTCGCGGAAAAATTGCCATATCGTTGAAACGGCTTATGTTAGAAGAATAAAATTAAGTTTAAAACTTCTTCGAGATTCTACATAATCTTTCAGTGAGTTTCGTGAAAATCGGCCCAGTAAATTCGGAGATCTCGCGTTGCAAACTTTCAAACTCATCTATCATTAAGCCTCATATATATATAAACACAGTGATCCGTATAGTGAATAAAATTCTGCGCACAATAGAAACATTTGGCATAATTTCAATGAAACGGTTGTCCCAAATATATTGCAAGGCATCCAGTGCCGTTCCCCATTGATCCGGGATTGTTTGTGACAAAGTTTTAAGTTCAGTAAACAGGCTTAATCCGACAATGTCATTTTTTAATTCATCCTGTTTCTCGTAAAGCAATAGTTCCATGTCTTTGCACTGTTTAAGCAAATCGCCATCAGACATATTTCTCAGTGTCGAAATACTGTACAAAAGCCGAGGTTTTTATTGTATCGCTGTAACTACTGAAATATTTCTCTTGGTCCATTTAAATAGTAAAAAAATTCGACGCGGAACTATTTCTCAGAATCATTTATTGATCCGTCTTCAGCCTCATATGAAAATTGTTTCTTTATTTTCGTTCGTCGAACAAAAGATTCCACTTGAAAAACGGATTCTTCTGGATCCACTTCAAGTTCTTCTGCAAGCTCCTTTGCTGCGATTTTTGGACTTTCGAAGCCATTTTCTTTGAATTGCGTTAAGAAACATTCTGTACTAAGCAAACGTGATAATACTTTATCTAACTGCATATTTTATCTTTGTATAATCTTGCTAACAACATTAATCGTACCAAACCGCTAAAATTACCAAAATCTAAAGTTTTTTAGTTCTTTAGCCAATAGAAGTTCTTCTGTTCGGCGCTTTAGGTCATTGTTGCTTCTGAATAAGCAACTAACGCGTCATAAACGTCTCCCAACTGAAACTGAATAACTTTATCTCAAATAATGTTACATTCCCACCAAATTTCCGATAATGGTTTTATTGTAAACATAATCAAAAGGTTTTAAAAAACCTGCCATAATTGTGTCGATCTAGGAAAAGAACATAAATTTGCTGCAAAATTCCAAAAAAGGATTCAGCAATATCTCTGCTATGTCGCCGAGCATTAAATTTAAATTGTGGTATCCACAGGGCATAAAGAAAGCTCATACGCAATATTTGAGCTTGTACACCATTCTTTAAACCAGACATATTGGCTCCATTGTCGTAACTTTGACCATGGCGATTAATAATGGATAATCCGAAGTGATTAAGATTTTTTATTAACGCTTCTACGAATCCTCTACCACTGCTTTTACCAACGTTCAAGAAGCCAAAAAATGTTCAGCAATATTGATTGAGTTGCCTACGATTGCAACAAAAAGGGCCACCATGATCATTTGCTCTTCATTGCTAATATCTGGCGTACAATCCAGATTAATGGAATAATATTTCGAACGGATTATGGTATTTTTTGAACGTATAACTGTTGATCGGATGCGTAAATTCATTCTGCAAATACTTTTCCTATTGGTGGTTTTAAACTTCATCGTTTGCTATTTGACGAATGTGCTAGTTTAAAAGTGTCAAATTTAACTAGACATTCTACCAATCCCAAAAAACGACCGCTAGAAGATCATTGAATTTTTCTACACTATCACGGAACGCCAAATTTTTCTGAGCCAAAATTGCTAATTGCTAAAAGATGCTCGAAAAAGTTGCGCCAGTGAATCTTCCCTCTATCAATCCATTTTTCCAGTATTTTATCAATCGTTTTTATTTTAACCTTTCAAGCGCGGCGGGATTTAAATCAAACCCATCAAGGAGGTCGGAGGGTATTTCAATGAATTGGATATTCTGGAGCAAAATTATAAAAAAAAATCATAACTTTTACCTATTTATTGAATTTTGATGAAATTTTTTGGGGATTTGCGCAATATTATGGTCATTGGTACAATGTTTATACAAAATTTTATTTATTTTTGTTTCGGTGAAACACCTCGAGAAATTCTTTCATGCATTCACGGAATCACTTCACTGCTTCTCTTTATTCCAAGTTTACGGAATATTATTTTACCTTAGATTTCTATACATTCGTCGTAATTTTTCGGTAAACAAAGTTTAAATAAGGCCTCCACAAATAATCTTCGGTGCTAGAATCTCACATCGGTGACATAGAGAGAAGAGACAAAAATTGCATAAAATAAGGGCTTGCCTAATTAATTCTGTTTGGTGTGGTAGTAGCTCATTGTCAATGTGTATCAAGCTTGGAACTAACTTCAATATAATTTTCTCTATCACTTTCTGAGCTTAAACTATCTTTCGAATCACTTTCTGCAAAGATATCCTTCGCAATTTCATCATACGGTATGGGAGAACGGGGCTGTTTGGGACACTTTTTACTTTTTTAATTTTATATTTTTAGGAATGGTATATTTTGAAAATCTTGCAAGTCTTGCACAAAATATAATTATTTTACTACAAAATTACACCTTTATAGAATTGTTTAAAACACATAGGTAGGAGCTATAAAACTTTTTCCTACCCGCTACACGTGTCATAACCAACCCCTTGAACGGGGTTGGTAGGTACAATGAAAAACACACAAAAAGGAATAATAGTAAGGATAAACCAACCTGCTACTTCTTAAACGCATTTTAGAACCAAGAAAGTTGGATTGTTCCACTTCATTTAATTGGGATACTATCGCTTCGAGTTTCGTGAAATTGCTAGTTGATTGCTTAACGAACATTAAAACATGAATATCAATCAGTCACATATTAAACAGATTAACATGACATTCACCTGTCTGTGTATCCAATATTCACAGCAGTTGACAAGCTTTTTCATCGGATTTCTTCAGGAGTGGTTATTTTGCAATACCTTGCCAAGGTATTAAGTGGTATATCAAACATTCTGATATAGAGCTCACCAACTTTGATCACCCTTACTGCCTTCAACATTACATCAGGAGCTGTTTTCTCACATTCCGATTTCCTTTTATAATTTTGCACTATTCACCTGCTAAACAGATTTAAAAATATTGTTCCAGATTATAGTAGGCGGTTAATATCATGATCTCGTTTGGCAGTAATTAAAAAAATACTTTCAAGAAAAATAGGCATTACAACAGAAAAAAGAATGGCAGAAAAGTCTGTTGTTATGTATTTAAGGTGAATGGGGAAGTTGGTACACTGCACTAACCTGCCCCGTTTTCGGTGTGCCAACCAACCCCAACCCCATATTGCATTTTTGACGTGAGTTTATGATGGCACGTGTGCATTTAGAATCACATTCACACTTGAATCTTGTAGCTATAGGCATGTAATTTTTGGAATAATAATGAAAATTGATAAAATTTATCATTTACATAGCTGTATGAATGATTTAATGAAGTTAAAAAAATTACGTACCACGTTAGTATTTAAAAAAGCACAATATCTCTTTAACAAGAGAGCGCCAGATACTTGGAAGTCTAGTCATCCACTGCTGCAACTCTCACATGCATTGTGGCACTATCTACCAGAAACCTGCCCCTGTACCTAGCCAGCCCCGGTCTCCCCTTCTGCTTGCCTTTGCCTACTTATTGACTCCTTAATAAATAATGCTATTGTAGAAAATTTAGTTAATCTACGAAAACGAAAATACTAAGAAAATACGAACAAAATTCGTCTCTGAACAGGTTAAAATTTTCCTTCAGACTAAATCTTATAGAGCGACGCGAGCCGAGCCGAGAACATTTCCATGAAATCCGAGCTCATACTTCGTAAAGCAGCAGCATCGTAAATATCTCTATATACAGGGAGACCACGATTTACGAAAGGGTTACGTTCTTGAAAAACGTATCGTAAATCGAGCCATAATATTCCATTAGCTTCCATTATATAATACAAGATATGTTCTCACGGTAAAAAGTCCTCGCTTATATGGCACAAAACATGTTTTTAAGTCATATAATATGGAGCGTAGTTATTCCACATTACGTAGCGTTGTGTTCTATTTCGCGTAACATAATGTCGTACTAACTTGACTGACTATTCGATCACAGTTTGAAATTATAAATGATTATATCGTAAATTATCACAGTTATAGTCAATGCATTTGTATAAAAATACACGAACACTCAACGACATAAGTTTTATCGAACCTAGCGAGGCTGAATGTAAAGCGCGTAGCGCCGAGGAATCTGCAGCTGGCCGGAAGGCATGGTTCACGTCCGTATAGTCAAGGTTTATCGTAAGTAAAATAAAAAACACAACAAAAAATAGATAAAATAGTGCAATGCATTCAGTAATAATTTAATTTAATGAAACATAATCTTCATCCGCGTCGTAGTAGTTAGTACCGTTTCATACAGCACGAGGCGAAGGTTTTACATTATCATCATCGTATGTAGAATCACACACTACAGCAGAAAGGAAGAATTCAACATCTTGATCAGTTGGAGAAGTTTGGAGAAGTTTCTTGATTTCTTTGACAGATTTTTTACGAAAAACTAATGGATATTTTTACATAACTTCGAGATTTTTGTTCGCATAACGAAACACTGCACAAAACATTTTTTTCGTAACTTCGAAATTTCGTAAAACGGGGAAACGTAAATCGAGGTCGAGGTGTATCGTACATAAGAATCGCGGGCGCTCAGTCCCAATAGCTTTGAATTCATATCGGTTTCTGGTAATGTGCTCTCCACAGTTTTTGAGCAATAAATTGTGATATTACAATATTGATACTGTAAACATTTATAGTTTTCCCCTATAGGTTACAGAATTACAAAAGATTTTTATGTAAGTTTACCTTTATGCTGTGGACAGTTACGAACACATCATCCCAACTGATTAAAACAGCAATTTAGTTTCATCATGTAAATTGCATTGCAACTATTTTCTCATTTGTTAATATTCTCGCATCCAAGACGAAAGATAGCAAATATTAAAAAAAAAATTTCTATCTTCAACGAAGGAATATTTTGCGAATATGTGAGAGCTCCTGAGGTTCACTTCAGCGATTCGTTTAGTGTCAACGTGTATGATGAGAAAAAATAATAACTGTTATGTTGATTTTTATACGTTTTAAAATTGCTTGGTGTTAACGTTTAAAAAGTTTTATATTGACTTTGACGTTAAGGGCTAAGTATGACATGGACAAATTTTTGGTCGGAGAAAGCACATCCGCGACTAAATCTGCGCGTATATATGTAAGAAGCAGCTAGTTATAATGATAAGAGATTTATAAGGGATATGTTAACTGCATATGTTGGATCTCCGTTTATTGTTTTCTATTGTTTCCGTAGCCGTACGGACTATGTTAAAGAGTCACAAAGGTTATATTGTGTGTTTTCCTTGGTTTTCCCTTACCTCTTTCAAGTTTTTGCAAATGTGTCTCTTTGAGCAGGGTTGTCGCCCCTGCTGTATGACCAAACTTGTCAAGAGGGAACGGCGTCAGTATGAGGCCGCCTCCTCGACCCTGCGCCCTGAGGCCATTGCCTCACTTGCTTACTGTCTGAAGCCTGCCCTGAACTAGGGCATTAATTTTATTCCTAATAAATTGATTATTGTGTGATACCAACAAATGGATGTCCAAAGGTTTTAATATTCTTTTGTGAAAATAAAAAAAACATTGCTTGAAGGTTGGGGTGCCGCGAAATTCTGTTTATCTTTGAAAGGGTGTCGCGCCTAGAAAAAGGTTGGAAACCACTGGTTTAGGCAATAATACTTGGCCTACGGATTTTCGTGGTTTTGAGAGGCATCATCGCCAAAAGCTGAGTGACTCATTTGTAGAGAAAAACTATCAAACAAAGTTACGATACCAATCATATTAAAGCGTCACCTAACTAATAACACTTCTTATTTCGGCAAGAATATTGGTTTTTTAAAACATGTACAGGAGCAGAACTTTAAGCAAAGCGCCATAATGAACACATGCGTAAAAGTTTCAGACAGTGCTACAATGTTGCTTAGTTAATTACCAAAGCGATAAAACACGTCATCGGAGTATCACATTTGACCAGCGTGCCATGAGAGGAGTCGAGGCAGCAAAGGAGGTAACCAGAGTTCCGCTTTCAGGCGAAGCCATCGGGAGGCTCATTGATGACACGTCGACTGAAATAGAAGCAACTTTGGGAGAGAATGTGGGAAATTATTCCTCCAAGCCGATGAGTCAATAGACCTAGGAAATTGTGCGCAATTCATCGCCATCGTCCGCTTTGTTGGTGAAGGTTTTATTAAAGATCATAAACTAAACGTGCAACAGACGATGAAATATTTCACGTTACAATCGAATATTTACAATAAAATGCATACGGATTCAATGAAAAATTGCACTAGTGTTTTCCCTGATGGAGCAGCTGCAACAACAGAAAAAGGCAAAAGGTCAGTGTAAAATGTAAAAAATTAAAACTCAAGCGTTCAAATCATACATTGCTTCTTGAATCACAAACCTCTCATGGAAAACAGCCTACTGGCTATATTTCTGCTTTCTTGTCTTAAACTCCCACGGGGAAGCATTACTAAGCCATCGCCCTCCAACTTTTTTATTTCACGGCACACCTATAGTTCTTCATTCATCACGGCACATCAAAATTAATTTCACACGAAACTTTGTTTAAGATTTTTATTGCAACTATTTAGCAACAACATCAGAAAATAATTAAATTGAAATAATCGGCAACATGATAAATAAATGAAAAATAAAATATTTTCTTAAGAAAGTAATAAATTGTGGCTAAAATTGATTGAAGATAATTTTTATAATTCAGTGGATTTGTGGAATAAAACCAAAATTTATTTTTCAAATGTTTTACCAGCATCACAATGTTCAAATGCAGTACAACCAAGGCCGTAGATACAGTTTAGTAAAGGGGGGATTTAATGAAAAATAATTTCAAAGTTTTAATATTTTAATACATTACTATAAGTATCATAAAAATAAATTTTATTTAAATAAAAAAATTTAAAATAAAAATTATTCTCTAAATTACAAATTCTTTTTTTCTATTTTTTAAAGCAAATTTGGATTTACTATCATCTGCATTTAAAGGCACACAGCGATGCACACTCATCAATGCCAAACCCATTAGACGTTCATCTCCCGTTGAATTCCTAAACCAGGTTTTAAGGCGTCTTAAAGAAGAAAAATATCTTTCGAGGGTTGCTGTAGAGCAGGGCAAGGTAGCATGAATCTTAATAGTTTTTTTATACTAGGAAAACGCATATCATCGCAAACTTTGAACGCCTCTAACGCGGTTTTTGGCAAATCATCTTCTGACAGCAAATTCCATTTACACTGCCATATTTCAAATTCTACTTTAAGTTGTCCAAAGTCTTCATTCCTA
>CM054120.1:10945048-10946575 GCA_028673005.1 Tanypteryx hageni | reverse complement strand
CAGAAAAATTTGTTGACCAATTTGATGAAATTATCGAGAAAGGCAGGCTATTGCCTGGGAACAGATCTTCAATGTGGATGAAAACCGGACTTTTTTTGGAAAAAAATGCCCGAAAGGTCCTACATACACAAAGAAGCTAAAACAATGCCCGGTTTTCAAGGCTTTTAAAGACAGGATTCACATTGTTGTTGGGAGGAAATGTCGCTGGGTTCAAGTTAAAGCCTTTCCTCATCTATCACTCCGAGAAACCCACGTGCATTGAAGCAGGTTAGTAAGCACACGCTGCCCATTTACTATCGTGCAAATAACAAGGCATGGATGACGCAAGCTTTATTTGAGGATTGGTTCATCAACTGCTTCATACCCTTGGTCAAGCTTTATTGTCTGGGAAAAGGGCGTTCCCTTTAAAATTATCCTCCTGCTTGATAATGCCCCAGGCCACCCCCAGCATCTTGATGATCTACACCCAGATGTAAAGGTAGTGTATCTGCCTAAAAACACGACTGCTGTCCTACAGCCGTTGGACCAGGGGGCTATAGCTACGTTCAAAGCGTACTATTTGCGCACGACTTTTTCCAAAGCTGTAGCAGCAACAAAAAGTGATGAAGTAACCCTTTGTGATTTTTTGGAAATCATACAACATTTTAGACTGCATAAAGAAACATTGAATCAGCTTGGGAGGGAGTGACAGAAAAGTGTATGCAAGGCATATGGAAGAAATGCGTAAAACGTTACGTGAATAATTTCAAAGGTTTTGACAAAGGACGAGCAAATTGATGTCATGCATCAAACAATGGTGGAACTTGCCAATGTGCGTAAATTTAGATGTTGAAGTGGAAGATATTGAAGAATTAGTGGAATATGCCAAGGGAGAGCTACCTAACGAAGATCTAATAGAGTTGGAAGCGCAGCAGCACTTGGAAGAGGAAGAACAGGAAAGAATGGAAGAAGTGCAAAAGAAGTTCACAGTAAAGGGGTTAGCTGGTGTGTTCTCGAAAGTGAATGCGGCTATATTAGAACTAGAGGCTATGGACCCGAATGTTGAACGGTTCAGAAAAGTGGAACGGCAAATAAATGAACTTTTACGATGCTATCGTGAAATTTATGAAGAAAAAAAGAAACTTACAAAGCAGACCACACTAACGAGATTCTTCTCGAATGCTACACCCAGGACCCCTACCCCTAAAAGTCCTTCCATTTCGTCGCCGTCATCTCCCCTTACCCGGGCCCTCTACTGCTCCTGATAACCCTGCTGATAACTCTGATGATGACACCGATGATCTCGAACCACTACCACACTTTGAAGGATTCGGTGAGTAAAAATGTAAATCTGAATCTCTTTTTTTATGAATGAACTTTTAATTATTTTGGTACACCAATTTTATAATTTTTATTGTATTTTTATGTTCTGGCCTTCTACAGCTCCTGCTAACCCTGCTGATAACTCCAATGATGACACTGATGACCTCGAACCACTACCACACTTTGAAGTATTCGATGACTAAAATGTTAATATGAATGTCTTTT